>JAJGOT010000641.1:295000-416280 GCA_022457155.1 Cladopsammia gracilis
GGTTTTTTCATTGTTTGCGTTCTTCAAAAATCGTTACATAATATCCAAAAAAAAAGAAAAACTCAATATTGCGTTACCGTTGGCATTTCGCATTCATGGGTTGGCTCGAAGGAGCCTTTGATTTATTTTTCTAGCCTGTGAAGATCGAAGGGGGCTCTGCTTGCAGGGTATAAAGCAGATTGTAAATAAGAAAAATTGCGAGAATTAAGATAATATTTCTGTTTTCCTTTATTTGAATTTTTTTTTCAAATATCAAGAGACCAAACGTTTGTAAAGTAACATGCCCCGACCCCTACATATTAAAAATCTACGTAGTTTATCGAGGTAAATCAATATTTTATGTTCACAGCTTCAGTCCTCGTTATTTTACACACAGTCCGCGTCTTATTCCGAGTCCATCATTCTCAGTCCTCGTTTTATACCCTAGTCCGTGTTTTATACCCAGTCCGTAGTCCGCAGTCCGTAGTCCGCAGTCCGTGTTTTATACTGACCGGTAATTTCCTAAATTGTGAAGGCAATCCTTGGTTCAACTGAACTGTGTTAATGTATTTATACAGGTTATGCAGTAGTCTGTGCTTTTGTAATGAAATAATACAGTACACAAGATAACTAGCAATTGGTGCCACAACTGTGGTTGTCTCTGTGTATTCTCTTGTGACACATGTAACACATCTTGATTGTCTCTTGTTTGAATTAAGTACTGTCGCTATAAATGTACAAAGCTTTGCTACATGTATCACTATGTAGAATATGTGGAACAAAAAGTTGTACACAGCTTGAACTCGTGGCGTCTTAACCTATTGCAGTACTGATTCCCAAGTGTTTTGAGTGCTTTTACGGAGAAACATAAGCTTAAAAAGTCTAAAGTCTAAAAAGTAAGACCACACTACATTTACTGCATTCAGTAGCCGGCACTTGAAACCACGATCGCTATCTGAAATGGCAAGTTATATAAAACACAAAACTTGCCGAAGCAAAAACCCCACAGCAATAAGCGGCGAACAGAATATCAAGCGGTCATACCCACCCATGAACGCCCTGCATTGTCTTGAAAATTATTGTAGTTATTCATTCTGCTTTTCAAGTCAACACCGAAGGGATTTTCCGCCATCTTTAAATCAAGAGTGGATCACGAGGTCGCGTGTCAACCAATCAGACCAGTTGAATTTAAAATATATATAGACGCGTTGATTGAAGGCAGCAATTTTTCTGTACTCGCTTTAAATATGTAATTTATTGATTCCCAATCAAATCCACACTCGTCTATTAAACCCCCAGCCGTGAATTATTTCTGTTACATTCGAAAAGACTACTTTTAAAAGGAATGAAATCAGTAAAAATCGACATTATTATGACACGCATTCCACAGTCCATAATCCACAGAAGTCCAGTCCCGAAGTCCAATTTTTTTTAAATCCGATATAACGACGCCGTTTTTACGTGTGTTTCTATTGTTCTTTCTTTAAAAAAAGTCTTGAAATTACTCGCCATAGGCAGCGAGGACTACTCCGATACAGGCATTTTAGAGGATCGGCAGTAAAATGTGGAATAAATTGACAATATGCTTACGAGCGCGATAGATCGATGTTTGGCATTTTTGCCTCGGAAGAACTCTGATTAACAATAGCTCTTATTTCTAAAGAATCGCGAAAAAATTCGGCCTCAAGTTAATTGTATGCCGTGTATAAAAGCAACGTTCACCTCGATGGGAGAAATAAAAGACTGACTTATGCACCAATAAGACCAAATTACGGAAAACGTATGTCATGCGCATGCGTAAGAAACATTTGTCATATATTTTAATTACCATGAGAAAACAAGCAATTTATGTTTTAAACAAGATAAGAAGACGTCCGAGATGGAGACGAGTTACTCTTTTCATTCAGTCATCGTTCCGGCAAACCACGTTACTATTGAATGTTTTATAAATTAAGGCTGTACCACAATGAAGCCAGTCATTGTTGTGACTTTAATATATACCTGGCGTGAACATTACTAATGTGAATAGGGTTGTAAGAGACGCTGACGTGACATTTCAGCAACGATGTTTTGCCGGAAGTGAGAGTAGCCGGAAGTCACTAAACTGGAAGCTCTGAACCGGAAATGCACAAATTGAAATATGTGTGAATAAATTTGCATGCAAAATCGTGACACAAAAAAAAACAAGAGGCTATACTTAGCCTATACTCATGCGCATAAGACTCTAAGACGCGTTTATTTAAGTTACCAATTTTTTTGTGCTCGCTTTTAATATTTAATTTATTGATTCCCGATCAAATCCACACTCGTCTATTACTTTCCAAGTCGTGAATTATTTCTGTTACATTTGAAAAGAATACTTGAAAAAATAGGCAGTCGAGGACATGCTGTAAAAAGAAAATTGATAATCAATATAAAGACTTAGTTTAGTTTTCCTGTGTTACTAAATCGCATGCAACCGGTGTAAAATGGCTTATTCCAGAAAAAGTCCCCCCCCCCCCCCGACGCATGCAATATTTTTTTACCCCTCCCCTGCCCGTATTTCCCGGCCAGGCCGACCAACCCTTTTAACCCAGATGCCCCCTCCTGCCCGGATTGCCATTAGCTTTTTGTAGGCCCTAAAGCCCGGTTTCCATATGATCGCTACGATCGCTACGATCGCTGCGATCGCTGGAAAAAAAGTTCAGCGATCGTAGCGATCATATGGAAACCACTCTCCAGCGATCGTAGCGATCACAGCGATCGCAGCGACAACGATCGCTGCGATCGCTGTGATTCTATCTCAGCGATCGTAGCGATCGTAGCGATCATATGGAAACCACTCTCCAGCGATCGCAGCGATCGCAGCGATCGCAGCGACGGCAAAAATACCATGATGCACTGCGTAAGCTCACTCAAAGGGTGCAATTTGGCCCTTTTTATGGAAGAAGTGCAAAGATACGATTGTCTTTACAACAAATTTTAAAAACAATTCACAGCCGCTATGTTGAATTTCAAGAATGAGGCAAAACGATATTGTCAGACCCAGGTCCCCTCGATCTTCATTCACTTTCTCAGCGATCGTAGCGATCGCAGCGATCATATGGAAACCATCAATCGCTGCGATCGCTGAACTATTTTTTTCAGCGATCGCAGCGATCGCAACGATCGTAGCGATCGTAGCGATCGTAGCGATCATATGGAAACCGGGCTTAAATAAACAGGAAATCACATTCAGGAGACCCGGGATTTTTTTTAAAGTTTTCAAATCTTTGGTGAGAATTGCTATGAATTGGTCAAACATTTTGTAAATAAACGTTGCGTGACGCATTCACTAAAATCTCTCCGTGATTTAAGACCAAATCGAAATGCCGTAATGTTTCCATAACTTAAAGCTGGTTCTTTAAAAAATGCTTTGATTTTGCCATCTACAATAAGTTTTTACCAGGCTTCACAGTTTCTTCAAAGTGTTCAAAGTGTCCCAAATACACAATTTTGCTTTATGCAAATTTTTATGTCAAATGTAATTTGATAGCAAGCAGTTTTTATATGACCACTGAATAAAAAAATATATTTTCTATAAAAGGTCGAAACTTTTGAATGAAACTCATATTTCCTTGAATGAAAATGTCTCTCCTTTGATTAAAAGAGTCAAACACCTTTCAGAATTCAGTGATTTTCTGCTTCTGGAAGTCTTGGCGATTTATTGTGTCCTAATTACTGCGCGGAACCGACTAGCGTCTGCGAAAATATAATAAACATCACAAAATAATTCAATTCAGCAACCTATTTTTATTATGCTTTCTATAATTTCCGACTTTTTCTGTGTAATGGAATGCCAATCTTATCCGGAAAAATGATTCGCGTAATGCTTTTGCTAATAAAAAAAAACAGTTCTGAATGGTCAAAGGTACAGAAATGAAGTGCTGGCGGCGTTTGAATCATGAGTTCGGATAGCTCATGGTCTTCAAACAAACACTTCGATTCACAGCTCGATTTTTCACTAAAACCTTTTTCCAAACCACGAAAACACCTAAAATAATCTTTGAAAACAATGCTTGGCCACATTTGGTGAAAGCTGTGCTTGGTAAAGCAGTAAAAAGAACGAGAAAGTTCCCACGGATCCAAAGCGGGCACGTACAAACAGAACTGTGTTGGGGTCTGTGTTGACAATCGAGTCGTCTAATCCGAAGCTATCAGAACTGTCTCATCGTATAGCAATCGGGTGAACTCGCACAACTTCGCGCTTCGAAAGGTCGGACTTACTTACACAGGTGACAACATAGTGGTTACTAGTAACCTAGTAACCACAAAAAGCAATAAAGTCAGTAAAAATCGACATTAATATGACACGCATTCCACAGTCCATAATCCACAAAAGTCCAGTCCCGAAGTCCAAATTTTTAATTAAATCTGATGGGCTGAAGTACGACGCTGTTTTGCCGTGTTTTTCTGTTGTTCTTTCTTGAAAAAAGTCTTGAAATTACCCACCACAGGCAGCGAGGACTGCTCCGATCCAGACATTGTAAAGAATCGGCAGTAAAAACGGGAATAAATTGACAATGTGCTTATCAGTGCGAGAGATCGATGTTTGACATTTTTGCCTCGGAAGAACTCTGATTAAAAATAGCTCTTAGTTTTTTCAGAATCGCGACAAATTCGGCGTCAAGTTGTATGCTGTGTATAAAAGCAACGTTTACCTCGATGGGAGAAATACAGGACTGACTTATACACCAATAAGACCAAATGACGGAAAATGTTTGTCGTGCGCATGCGTATCAAGCATTTGTCTTATATTTCAATTTACCATAAGAAAAGAAGCAATTTATATTTTAACAATTTAAACAAGATAAGAAGACGTCCGACATAAAGAAGAGTTACTCCTTTCATTCAGTCATTGTACTGCAAACCACGTTACTATTGAATGTTTTACAAATGAAGGCTGTACCACAATGAAGCCAGTCATTCTTGTGAAACTAATATATACCTGACGTGAACATTACTAATGTGAGTAGGGTTGTAGGAGACGCTGTCGTGACACTTCAGTAACGATGTTTTGTCGGAAGTGAGAGTAGCCGGAAGTCACCAAACAGGAAGTGTAAAGCTGTGAACCGGAAATGCACAATTTAAAATATGCGTGAATACATTTGCATGCAAAATCGTGACACAAAAAAGAAAAACGGAGGGCATTTTATAACTCATGCCGCTACGCGCATGAGTAATAAGAAAAACCGAGCCCATTTTATAACTCATGCCGCTACGCGCATGAGTAATAAGAAGAAAAACCGAGGCCATTTTATAACTCATGCCGCCACGCGCATGAGTAAAAACGGAGCCGAAACCTTACCTCATGCCGCTACGCGCATGAGTAACAAGGAAAACGGAGCCGAACCTTACTTCATGCCGCTTCGCGCATGCGTAAAAAAATGACGCTGAAAAACGAAGCCGGAACCCTATCTCATGCGCGCTACGCGCATGAGTAATAAACAGGCGCAGTAAGCTACATGCAGTCATAGAATGCCTATTTTTGTAGCTACTGCGCTTGCGCAAGTAGCTACTATGCTATCGGTTTGATGGATGGAGTCGATTTTAACGAACTCTGCCGATTTTGACCCGATATAACGAACTCTGCCGATGTTGACCCGATATTCTCCGATCTTAACTCCTTTTTTGTTTTGGAACCTCGTCGGTTGTTCAATGTTTGTCGAGGATAGCTTCGCAACCTCGTCGGAATTGTTCAAAGTTTGTCGAGGATAGCTTCGAATGGCCCGAATCGAATGTTCACTCAGAGAAGACTATCAGATTTCTAACAAATATATAGTCTAATATGGCCTCTTATGAACTCCACGCTTCCATTTTGTAGACATCCATTTTGCATAACCGGAATGAAAGCACGCCTTTTAAGACTTCGAAATGGAAAGAAAAAGTCCTTTAGAAGATTTTTATGCCTTTGTAGTGGTGGTTTGAGAGCTGAAAGCGATGAAATTTGTCACAAGTGAGGACATGTCTTCTTTCAGAATTTATACTCGAAGCGGCAGACTTTACTAAGAATTTTCAAGCATTCCTGGAAAACTACGGTAAAGAAGGTCACATTTTTTAATGTCCATTTACTTTGTAAGAAACATCCGTTTCTTTGTCTTATTAGTGGCTTTTGACAAATATTTTGAAAATTTGACCACAATCGGTCGAGCGAGAAATTCGCCAGATGCTGAACAAGTTTGCGTGGCCGACAGTTTCATAATTTGACGCGTTTTGCTATTGAGACTAAACTAGTAGATATTTGAATAAAACTTTCAACTGAGAGAATTCGTTTCTTGTGCAAATTGCGATCAAACTTCTTCGAATGTTTTCTTCATGAAGCAATCATGGTAGAGGCGCGCTAGTAAATATAATTAAACTAGTAGTTCCATATTGGAAGTGAAGTGCTGCCTCATTGCGAGATGCTGGTTAAGCTGGATAAGAATCTTGAAAACGTCGGGTTGGCATAAATCAAATTTACGCCATCGCCGTGGAATTTGGCAAAAATCCTTTAGTTCTGTGCATTCCGGAAGGTCTCAGATTTTTCCCACATGTAAATAGTCTATTTGTCTTGATTTCGTGCTGGTTATTTTCCCGATTCTCCAATCATCCGCGTCAGATTTTATAGACGAAAACATAACGTTTGTTTAATAAAAAGTGAACACTGGACAGCGAAGGAAGAAATATAAGCGTCATTGGAATCCCAATTTATTTCACTTCTTTCGGTTGTTTGCCTTTCATGAATTTTTATAGTCGTGAAGTTGGAGGAACAAAACAGCCTCGGGTGCAAAAATTCAGCGCCGATGAGGATGTAAACAATGATCGTTTCTTGCGAGTTTCGCTTGCGCTAGTGAATCAGGTGAATGTTTCTCGAGCGAAAATAACCTCAAAGTGATCACCTTTTTCATTTAATTTTCTTTTCTTTGTTTCGGACACGGAGGAATATTAAAAATTGGATATATTTTGCAAGATGCGTTGCGTTATTTGGAAGGTTTCAAATTACTTTTCACATTATGCAAATTGAAGCATTTTTACCTCAACTGAAAAAATATAGAAAGGGCTAAATTTGTTTCTCTCGCCCTAAATTATCACTTCTGTCGTTAACTTTCATTAAATTTATAAGTTTCATTCAAAATTTATTATAATGATGGCTGGAATACTTCCAGCAAAACTCTCAATTTGAAAAGTTGTTTTGACCGCGGTTCCGGACCAGACAAAATATAAAACTGAAAGATTCTGACACAGTGGACACGCTATTTTAATAATTTGCGTGCGATCTCGCACGTTTCCGTCTTCTTGTTTTTGAAGGTTAACGCGCTTCTTTGTTAGCGTGCTCACACTATTCCAATACTACCTATTATCAAATCGTGAACTAACGTGCATGCAGATTCCTTAGCAGATTCCCAAGACATGTAGGCTTATTTTCCAATATGCCTAACAATAATACAACGACGCCCAAGCTAAGTACATGTATACGCTCCCACAGCGTCTTGTTCAACAGAGATCCAGCAACTACGTTGGCCCTGAGAAGAACCTTTGTCCATGTTTAACTGATTTCCAGCGTACTTTTAGACATTACCAAGTCGAATGGACATGCAAAACAGCTTGAAAACCAGTCCAATATGGCGTCGAAACAGAAACAGCTTAGTCGTGCATCGCCTATGCATGCTCGAGTCGGCTTGTCATTACTTTGTTTTGATTGGATGCCGAGGCTCTCCCAAGACTGCCGACGGTTTCGTAGATCTTCTACCGCTCTTGATTGGTTCTCAAACAATATTTCATTGTTACTATCGGAAAACCGAGACAGACAGAAGGACAGAAGGACAGAATTCTAGATTCTCGATTCTACAAGCCTACACGATTAGTAGACTGCCTGCCGGCAGCAATTAAATAGCGCTTTGCTTTAGTGATTCACGAAAACATTATGCGAATCATCTTTACGGATAAGAATGGCATTCTATATACACATGAAAAGTCGGAAATTTTAGAAAACACTAGATATAATAAAGTAGGTTGCTGAATTTAAATATTATTTTGTGATGTTTATAATATAATTCGCAGACCGGCGCTAGCGCTGCAATTAGGATAAACAAATCGCTAAGCCTTCCGGAAGCAGAAAATCACTGAATTCTGATAAGCGTTTAACTCTTTTATTCAAGGGAAAGACATTTTCATTCAAGGAAATATTGTGTATTTTCGACAACACTTTGAAAAAACTATGAAGCCGATAAAAACTAATACATGGCAAAATCAAAGCAGTTATTAGGAACTAGAAAAATTTCACTTCGATTTAGTCTTGCAATCACGGGGGAGGGGGGGGGGGGTTCATGATGCGTCACGCAATATTTATTTTTAAAATGTTTCACCAATTTATAGCACTCGTCACCACGGTTTTGAAAATTATAAAAACAGAATCTCCTAAATGCGATAACATGTATTTTTTTTTTTTCATTACCTGGAAATTTAGGGCTTCCAAAAATTTATTGCAAATCGGGTAGGAGAGGTGGGTCTCCCGGCTTGGAAATCCAGGGGGCACGGGGGTGGGTGCTAGCGGACCAGGAAATCCTACGATAATCTAAGTAATAACAGGCGCAGTTAGCTACATGCAGTCACAGACTGCCTATTTTTTGCGATGTCGTTGGTTGTCGTTTCCACTCATAAAGCGAAGCAAGGCCGGTGACTCCCGGCGACCTCGTCCCACAAATCGCTCTCGCATCATAAAGGGACGGACCGAATCCGCGCCATAACAACACCACAGCCATAAGGTCACATACATTTCCTATCACATCGACTCGTCTCGGCGATCGCAATGCGATTTTAGGGAGAGAAATTTCAAATAATATTCGGTTTTCTGCAATCTTTCCGGTCGCTCGCCCGTTCGTGCGGATACGGCCGCTTGAGCGTGATCGTTAATTACGCCTCCCCCCAGGGCGTAATTACCGATGGAACGCAAGATATTTTTTCGCTTTCCATAACTCATACGCCAAGCAATTCAACATGCCGCCTCCTGTCTATGGCATGGATGTTAAGTGGTACAGCAAATATGCGTTTCTTGTTGGAGCCATTTTAAGCTTTGCTGACCCAATCACCGACATACTCACACTAGTGGGATTCTACCGCGTGGGTCACAAGACATGGTTTGCTGTTGGGCTTAGTTTTGTTGTTCTACCGTGGGTGCCGTATGGAGTTTATTATGTCAAGCTAAAACGGCCACTTGCATTTCGGTTTTTTAACAACACTTGGATACGCTGGTTTCTCGTTGGTTTTAATCCATTCTCGACTGCCGTGGCTAGGTTGAAGCTGTTTTACATCTGCTTGAAGCTAAAGAATTTGAATGAAACTATCGGTATTCGGCTTAATCGTACTGGTCATAGAGGCGACTTGCTCTACAGTCAAGTAACTTCGTTCTTTGAAGCAGTTCTTGAATCAGCCCCTCAGTGTGTGATCCAGTTGTACGTCATTAGTGTTCAAGATGCCCCAGTTAGCACCATTCAAATGATTTCTTTACCGGTATCTTTTCTTAGTTTAGTTTGGACATTCACGTCGGCTGGAGAATTATGGAATATAACAGGACATCCCAGGGTTGTTAACGTCACCGTAACAATGCAAAAGAATACAATATCTTATGATGATATCTGCAATGTCAAACACAAAGTTCTTTTTTTTGTAACCCATTTATTTATCTTGAGCAGTCGACTATTTGCCATCGCCTACTTTACCGTCAGTTACAAGTGGTGGATTATCGGCGTTTTGATGTTTCATTCTATGGTAATTGTTGGATACAATTACTCCATAATGGACAAAGTCCCTAAGGCAGTTGTTTTCTTTGGAAAATTTTGCGTCCTGTGGATAAAAGATGATATTCCAGTCTTTCCGCTCTACAACAAGGACAGAATACGGCGGTTTTCTAATGTTCTGTTTGTGGTAGAAAACCTTGTGATGATCCTGTTGTTCTATTTCAGTCGCCACTCCAACACCTGGTACGCTTTGCCAGTCACTGTTTGTGTCTGCTCGTTCACTGTTCTTGGCGCCATAATGCGAATTACTCACTTTTATTTCTTACAGAAAGAGAAACAAGTAACAAGAAATGTTCCTTCTTATCCACAATTGAAAAAGAATATCTATTTTCAGGATTTTCGCTACTGTTATGAGTCAGCGGTATAATTAGATGGGCTAAAAATTGGAATGACCCTTGACTGGACCTGGAGAACTGGACTTCTGGATCATGGAAGACTGCCTTATCACTCCACCTCACTTTTCAGAAACTTTTCTGTCATAAAAAAAAAATAGCGAAGAAAAGTAAACATGTAGGTTAGGCATCTTTATCAAAGGCTCATATAAAAGAAGAAAGTGGCCATCAGCCACTGGGCGATTTTTTTTGGCTGATATGGTGTACTTACTCTTTATTTTCAAGCATTTCTAGCAGTGAGTGGTACAACATTGAAATTTGCTGGGAGCTGGGAGATTGTGACAACTTTCATGAACTGTTGCACATAATACTAGCTAATCATCAGCTACTATTTTGAAGTCTTATCTGTCATATCACATATACATCAGCTTTTTCAAAACAAGGTCAATTAATTAAGCCCTGATGTCAATGTACAAATTCTCCTTGCCCGTCTCCGTACATTTCATATAATAATAGTTGGTAGAATTTGTCTAAAATTCAAAGCAATGTCTTTGGTGACCACTTCCTTAACTCTCGCATCCTTTTCTCAATACTATGTATTGATACAGATATGAAACTCGTTCCTCTGGAACTATTACCGACAAGAAACACCTCCCGCCGCAAAGCAAGAGAAGCCTATCTCATTCAAAAAGGCAAAACACTAACTCATAAACAGACGTGATGAACACTGAAGTAGATTGTATTTACGATAACTATGATATGCTTTATTTTATTATCAGATTTACTAGCCATTTTTTGTGCCTACATTATATACGTCATTATATCTTGTTACAAGTTAGTTAGATATTTTTCATGTAATCTTATATTAGCCAATCATGTACTAGTTATCTAAATTCAAATTTAATAGCCGTTGTATATTATTTTCACTCCTACGCTGGCCCTGTAGAAGACTAGTTCTACTAGTCGAAATATTGGCCATTAAACCTGCCATTAATTTCCGTTGTACTAGCCTTGCATTTCAAACGTTTATCTATATTGATACTGTGTGGAGAGAATTCGATCCTGATCACTCTTGGGGTTTAAAAGGTTAATAATATGAGTGAAAACAATTACGACAACTCCCGGGGGAGGGGACTTCCATATAAAAATGAGGGGGTGCTCGTCGGAAATTTTCGAAAAACACCCTAAAAGGTACCAGAATCTTGTTTGATGGGCGTGGCTCAAAATAATTTTTACCCCTAAGAGGTACCAATTCGAAAACAACACATGTCATATTCTGTCATTTTTTTCCGGCTCATACCTTAAAAGGTACCGCGATAATTTTAACGGTGGTCATTTTAGATTTTAGTACCCTAAGCGGTACCAATCTACAAATTTTGACCCCTAAAAGGTACGACGAGCACCCCCGTCATTTATATGGGAGCCCCCACCCCCGGGGGAACAACTCTCATTGGGATGGCAGGAGCCCATCCTGGGATAGCCAATATAGCTGCTTTATTTTATTTACAGTATTACTGTATACTGACAATAGTTTTGGGACTTTGGTATATTAACTGTGGTTGCATAAGATCGTCAGATGCCTGATGGGATTTTGACTTATTCTAAGACCCTCTTCTAAGCATTGTGCTTTGTCATGCATGAAACTGAATATTTCTAAATCTATCTGTTCATTGTTGAAGAAAATGTTTTGCTAAATATCTGATCAATGCTTCTTGTAAAATAGTGGCATAATAAACCTTCTCTTTAAAAAGTTGCTTTGTTGTTGCATTAATGTGCTATGATAGACTTATTAATTTCATCATTGGATGATTTGAAAAATAAGGTAGTATCTCTAATTTGTATAAAATAGAACGTTTTCTCAGTGTTTATTACTGTAACGAATACATGTCTTAATTTGAATCCTACTGTTTTTACTACATAAATACCATATGTGTATCCATGCACATGTAGTCTTTCAGTTCCACAGTTTCAATTTGAATCCTTTGACTCTATTTACTACAGTATGTCTTGTGTGTATGAAGTTATCCTGACATACAGGAGTAATTTTTCAGGGCCACAGTTTAGATTTGAATTAATCTACTGTATTTACTACAGTATGTCTTCACGGTCTATATCCATATGCAGGTACATGTATTTTCTTCCAGTTCCACAGTTTCAATTTGAATCCTTAGTATACTGTAAAATGATTAAACTACAGTATGTCTAAAGTGTATGCACAAGCAGTCTTTCAGTTCCACAGTTTTAATTTGAATCTTACTTTCAATGGCTGTGTGCCAAATCAGCCTAAAGAGGGCCGATTACTAAAAGCAATCAATCAGAACGCTTATTAGCCGCCAGAGTCCAATATTTTCCAATTAAGTATCTGAACGTGTAATGTCCTGAAAGATCCCATGCAATTTTTGTTTTCACTTTTTCCAGTCATGTAATCATGAATCTCTTTAATTGACCAAGCTTGCTTGAGACTGACTGGGAGAATATCGGTCCTTGGTCTTTTTTGTCTGACCTCCCTCGCTTTTATGCTCCGTGCGATTAATAAGGTCTCACATCGACTCGTCTCGGCGATCGCAATGCGATTTTAGGGAGAGAAATTTCAAATAATATTCGGTTTTCTGCAATCTTCCCGGTCGCTCGTCTGTTCGTGCGGATACGGCCGCTTGAGCATGATCGTTAATTACGCCTCCCCCCAGGGCGTAATTACCGATCCTAGCACTGGAACGCAAGATATTTTTCCGCTTTCCATAACTCATACGCCAAGCAATTCAACATGCCGACCCCTGTCTATGGCATGGATGTTATAAATTGGTACAGCAAATATGTGTTTCTTGTTGGAGTCATTTTAAGCTTTGCTGACCCAGACTGCAGACTGCAGATTGCAGACTGCAGACTGGGTATAAAATGCAGACTGGGTATAAAATGCAGACTGCAGACTGCAGATTGGGTATAAAATGCAGACTGAGACCAAAGTTGAGTATAAAATGCAGACTGTCCGATAACAATGTTTTTAACGTACCCCAGTGTCACGCAATTGCCTTCCCTAGTTTATCAGCGGCTAAAAGTTTCTTTCTTGGCGCTAAACGTCAACATTGAATTGAAACGCTGTATTACTTGATCTCAAACCAAGAATATAACATGCTTATTTGCCTCGGCGAACGGAAAAACAAGCTTGCCGCGATTTAACCCGTTGTAAGTCGATATCAGCTGAGAATCATGTGAGTAGTACTATAAGTATGTTTTACGCCTTTTTACGGATTAGGTGGATTAGGTGACTATGGATTAGGTGAATTAGGTGCCTAGTCAATGACGTCACAATTTGGATTTCCCGCATGGTGCCTAGTAAGTGCCTAGGTGCCTAGTCAATGACGTCACAACATGCCTTCCTGTATACTAATTTGGATTTCCTGCATATGTAATAAACTGCCAATACCTATACCTATTCCTTTTGTTATTCTGAAACAATAGAAACAATAGACCGGCCCAAACTTGCCCGCTCTATTCCAACTCACTTCAAAACAAAACACAACTGACACAGATATATTTTACAGACATAGAGCAAAACAACATGCCTTGACCAGGACTCGAACCTGGGTTACTGCGGCCACAACGCAGTGTCTTAACCACTAACCATCAAAGCTGTGGATATTATAACCGAATGAAACTAATAAGAGGGTTCCGAAACATTCAAGTTTAGAAGCAAATAAATTGCACAGTATAACAAACTGCTTTTTACTTTACTAAGATCTGCAACATTCTTTTAACCGCTTCATCGCTAGAATCTATGTCGATTTTCAGTTTGCCAGCCATCACCCACTTTAAGTTCTAATTTCTTTACCGGTAGCTTCAAAGTTCAAACTTTTAATTATGCGAACTTACACTGAACTAAATTTGCATGAAAAATTTATAGCACCTCGGAAAAATAAACAAAGCAACCAATTACACGCGCGCGCTAAAACAATAAAACCACACTTTGTTAAGTTCAAACTATATTTATTGATAACAAACAAGTTCATAATTATACAGACAATTTAAAAGCTGAGATGGAAAGGAACAGAGTTGATTTAGTCTTATTCATCGGGAAGAGCTTGTTTGACAAACAATCGATTGAGTAAGAATTTTCGCTTATCGATGGCAAGTTCTGTCGATTCGAGCCAATCAAATCCCTCTGTGTCTTTTAACTCTTGCTGGGTTTGAATAACTTTTCGAAAGGTCGAATCTTCGAGAATCTCTCTTCATAGCACGCATCCATTGTAGATTCTCTAAGAGTATTTTTCTCAGTTCCTTTCTATAAACAGGAAGCAAGGCATTTTCAGCTTTAATGCGAGCCACGTTGTGTGAATCTCCGTTTTGCTCGTATTCATTTATCAAAGCGTTGAACTCGGCTTCGTGGCGACTAAAAGCTTCATCTTGAATACGCGACCAAGGATCTATCTCCTCTTTCTCTTCTTGGGAAGATTCCATTTCTTCGCTAGATTGAGAGCCTTGAGATGACTGTTCGCTTTCTTGCGAGCTTTCGCTTTCTTTTGAGCTTTCGCTTTCTTCGAAATTTCCATACCCTTGTTGATAGTCGCTCCACATCGTGATCTTCACTACACAAGTGCTGACAACACACTAAACTAATCTGAGCTGGTTGTGTCTTTCTTTTATATATTTCGATAGAGGCGCGGTTACACGGCAAAATCCTTATGAATTGATTTGTGTTTTGTTTGAGAACAAAATGTTAGAATGAAATACTTTAGAGGGTGGTAAAGGGGGGTCTGGATCACGTTTCACGAAAAATAAAATTGTCATTTCACGTTTCACGGAGAATAAAATGGCCATTTCACGAAAAAAAAAACGTTCCTTACTTTTTGCTAATTAAATTATATCCAAAGTACAGCTTTGTTTGTTGTCTTCACCGACAGTCCACTCCTCGTTCTTCCTGATGTAAAAAGAAAGCTGAGTTCTTTGTTTTGCTGTTGTCGTGTAAAATTACCTAACCTTGAAGAGTGACCTGGGATCCAGAATGACGATCAGTCACGGTCATGCATTCGTCACGCAATTTACCACCGGCGTAGTTCAACGCTTAATTGGATAATTTTTTGGGAGGAAGAAAGAATCACAGTTTACAGTAGCATTTCACGAGGAAAAAACAACAGTCATTTTGCAGTGCTCATGAAAAAAAGTCGATTCACGGTTTACGGGTATGTAACCAAATCACGTTTCACGAGAAAAAAATAGCCATTTCACAATTCACGGGAAAAAAAAAAGGCCTTTCACGGCTCACGAAAAAACCCTTTACCACCCTCACTTTACGGATGTTCCGCGAATTCACTATAAGGTCGGATTACAGGCCTGAAGCTCTGTTGGCTTTTTCGCTAGCAAAGGTTTCATCTAAAAACGATTTTACGTTTGGTTCATCTTCGTGTATGTATATCCACTTTGTTTTTCCGTTTGAATAATGTCTTAATTTAACTGGCCAGTAATTTCCTCCGCACCAATAGACTGTAGGACTCGGACGGGGATTGTAAGGATTTCGGGAACTGGTGTACATTTCCGCAAGACCAAACCCTTCTGGCATGGTTTCGAGATGGGGCGCTCCTTCCAAGTAATTTCGCCTACCCCTCCTGTACCCCACCTGTACCCCTCCTGTACCCCTCCTGTACTCCTCCTGTACCCCACCTGTACCCCTCCTGTACCCCTCCTGTACCCCTCCTGTACCCCTCCTGTACCCCTCCTGTACCCCTCCTGTACCCCTCCTGTACCCTTTCTGTACCCCTCCTGTACCCTTTCTGTACCCCTTTTATATCCATATCATTTTATTCCACCGAAAACTATATATTAACTGACACCAGTTAAAATCCACCATTAGACACAAGTCGTCATGCCGAGAAGGTTTCCACGAAATTGTCCATTGTGCGAAAAGCCAAGAGTGCTTAACTTGAGTTCTCATCTTGAAATTGTCCATGACATCACAGGACAAAAAAGGTTAGAGGTCTTAAAAGAAGCTAGAGTTTGTTGGGAACTGAATACTGAGTCTACATCCGTTGTAAATCGTTGTCAATCGATTTTGCCAAGAGACATAACTGAACCACGAAAACGCCCCATTTCTGTAAAAGAAACTGTGAAACCCGCCCGTACTGTCAAGAAACCAAAATTGACCCATGTCGTTTGCCACCAATATATGCATATAAGTTCTTAACGAGTATACATTAAAAGCCGCGTGCAACGGACCCTCAGCAACGTCCTTTGCCTTGTCAGAGTTTTCTGAGCGAAATTTTTATCACAAGCGGACAGCTTTACTTATGGCCACCTTGAAAAAACTCTTGTGATCTCATTTCTCATAACAGCTGCTTTTAAGATTCCCAATTTTAGAGATTCCCTATTTTAGAGATTCCCCGTTCTAGAGATTCCCCATTTTAGAGATTCCCTATTTTAGAGATTCCCCGTTTTAGAGATTCCCTATTTTAGAGATTCCTCGTTTTAGAGATTCCCTGTTTTAGAGATTCCTCGATCCCCGTTCCTCGATTCCTCGTTCCAGATTTCAGACATAGCCCTCAGATTATTCAAGATGGCGGCTCCACGATCGAACGTGATGTTTGTCCTGTTTCAGCGCAAAAAGTAAACGGACTGTCTATGCATATGGAGAGGAAATTGCAAGGAAACGAACTCGGAAAGGTGATTACATGACAGTGGGGTGAGTTAACGATGAAAATATATCGTGTATTGCACGAAATGACAATTTTGCAGTCCGTCTGCATTTTATACCCAATTTTGGTCCCAGTCTGCATTTTATACTCAGTCTGCAGTCTGCAGTCTGCATTTTATACCTAGTCTGCATTTTATACCCAGTCTGCAGTCTGCAATCTGCAGTCTGCAGTCTGCATTTTGTACTGACCGATTTTAAAAGAAGCATTGATCAGATATTTAGCAAAACATTTTCTTCAATAATGTATAGATCTAGACGATCTATAGAATTAGAAATATTTCTCATGTATGACAAAACACAATGCTTTAAGAATAATGTAATTTCTATAAAAAATATGCAAATAATTAATTTACTTGTGACAATTAAGAATACAACTACAGTCAAAACCCCATCAGGCAGCTCGATCTTATGCAACCACAGTTGTTAATATACCAAAGTCCCAAAACTATTGTCAGTTTACAGTAACACTGTTAATAAAATTAAGCAGCTAATTTCTCTAATAATTAAGCAGCCTTTGCCACTTCTAATTTTGGCCATCCTAATGAGCATTGTCCTAACTGTTTTTACTCATATTATTAACCTTTTTACCCCCAAGAATGATCAGGATCAAATTCTCTCCACACAGTATCAATACATAGTCATGACAAAAGGTTGTGAGAGTTAAGGAAGTGATCAATAAAGACATTGCTTTGAATTTTAAACAAATTCTACCAACTATTATTATACTAAATGTACAGAGACTGCCGAGGAGAATTTGTACATTGACATCAGGGCTTTAAAGGGTTTATCACCCACTAAGAATTTGATACATGTAGTTTGACCTTGTTTTGAAAAAGCTGATGTATATGACAGATAAGACTTCAAAATAGTAGCTGATGATCGCTGATGATTAGTATTATGTGCAACAGTTTATGAAAGTTGTCACAAGCTCCCAGCTCCCAGCAAATTTCAATGTTGTACCACTCACTGCTAGAAATGCTTGAAAATAAAGAGTAAGTACACCATATCAGCCAAAGAATCGCCCAGTGGCTTGGCCACTTTCTTCTTTTATATATGTATTAGGCTAAGAATTTTTCGGTGAAAAATATTCTATTTAATTGTCCTTCATATATATTCATGAGTTTACTCATATGAGCCTTTGATAAAGATGCCTACCTACATGTTTTAACTTTTCTTTGCTAATTTTTTACGACAGAAACGTTTCTGAAAAGTGAGGTGGAGTGATTAGGCAATCTTCCATGATCCAGTAGTCCAGTTCTCCAGGTCCAGTCAAGGGTCATTCCAATTTTTAGCCCATCTAATTATACTGCCGACTCATAACAGTAGAGAAAACCCTGAAAATTAAGTGGAATGATTTTCTTTTCCAATTGTCTGAATTGTTTTTCCTCTTTCTGTAAGAAATAAAAGTGAGTAATTCGCATTATGGCGCCAAGGACAGTGAACGAGCAGACACAAACAGTGACTGGCAAAGTGTACCAGGTGTTGGAGTGGTGACTGAAATAGAACAACAGGATCATCACAAGGTTTTCTACCACAAACAGAACATTAGAAAACCACCGTATGATGTTCTTGTTGTGGAGCCGCGGAAAGGCTGTAATATCATCTGTTATCCACTGAGCGCAAAAATCTCCAAAGAAAAAAATGCCTTCATGAAAGTGCCATCGCCATGGAATTTTGACACTAATTTTTGCCGGATGGAGCAAACGTATCCAATAATTACCATAACAATAGAATGAAACATCAAAACGCTGATAATCCACCACTGGTAACTGATGGTAAAGTACGTGACGGCAAATAGTCGACTGCTCAAGAGAAATAAATGGGTTACAACAAAAAGAACTTTGTGTTTGACACTGTAGATATTATCGGTGATTTTGCGGAACTTTTTGTTTGACATTGCAAATATCATCCATGAACTCAGTAACCACTTATTCGTCATCGGCCACATTTCTCCAGCAGACGTGATTGTCCAAACTAAACTAAGAAAAAAAAACCGGTGAAGAAATCATTTGAATGATGCTAACTGGGGCATCTTGAACACTAATGACGTACAACTGAATCACAAACTGAGGGGCTGATCCAAGAACTGCTTCAAAGAACGAAGTTACTTCGCTGTAGAGCAAGTCTTTTAGATGATGTTTCCGTAATCCGCGGCGGCCACCCTAGCAGCGGTAACGTATATGAACAGCTAGCCAGCAGATGAAAAACATGTTCAACCTAGTCACGGCAGCCGAGAACAGATTAAAACCAACGAGAAACCAGCGTGGGGATGGGTGGTTAAGCATGACATAATAAACTGCAAACGGCACCCGCGGTACGACAACAAAACCAAGCCCGATAACGAACCACGTCTTGTGATCTGTGCGGTAGAATTCCACTAGTGTGAGTATGTCTGTGATTGGGTCAGCAAAGCTTAAGGTGGTTCGATACAGTTTTCTGGAGACCATACCAATATTTTTCAATCGGCTTTTAAGCGGTCTTCTCCAAGTCAGATCAACGTGAAATTTTCACCAATAACTGGTTTTGAATTGAAGTTTGGCAAGATATATTTTCTGGTAAAATCGATATTACCATGGCGACGATAAACAAGAAACTTAGAAATCAGTAAAAGGGAAATTTAGCGCGTTTAAGATTTCGCATTGAAAATCCCACATAGGCATCTTAAAATATGGTATATGGCACATATATTTTGCAAGAATAAAAAAATTCTGTATGTTTGAATTAAAATAAATCGCAATAACATTTCAAACCTTACTATTTGTATACTGGTATTAAATTGATCGAGAGATTAACACTGGTTTTGTGAAATTACTTAATGATAATGTCAAAAAGTAGCTTGATGTTATGTTTGTAAACCTTGAAAGTTTTGCTTACTTTCTCTTTTGCGATCTTGAGAACTACCTTTTTTCCTAACATCGCATCATGTGCAATTTTTGAGTAATTTTCGATTTTAATGGCTTTTGCAAAAATCTGAGAAACGGCTCGATAGATTTTTTTAAAACATTCACTGTGCATGCTTACCGATGTGCAAAATATTATCTGAAAGTTTCATTGGCATTGATTCACTGGAACGCCTTTAAATTTAAAGATGAAGACGACGTACGAACCGGCCGAAAAAATGGCGTTACAAATTTACTTTTTTAAGTTATTCTCAGTAATGATTTCAAATCAATGCGCACTACATTCTTCCGTGATTGAAACATTGCAATGTACACAAATTTCTTTGCATCTGTTTTCTTTTGCGTTCAAAACGCTTGCTGTAAAAACGTTTTCAAAACGCAATAGGGCATTTATTGCTCAAAATAATCCTAAAAAAAGACTTAAGGGAATCAGGAAAGTAGCAAGGAGAGTAATAAGGTACAATCATGCTCGAATATAGATAATAATAGATGCACAGCAGATCACAACGAAAGTATAAATCACGGAGGAATGCAGTGCGCATTGATTTGAAATCATTATTAAGCATAACTTAAAAAAGTAAATTTGTAACGTCATTTTTTCGGCCGGTTCGTACGTCGTCTTCATCTTTAAATTTAAAGGCGTTCCAGTGAATCAATGCCAATGAAACTTTCAGATAATATTTTGCACATCGGTAAGCATGCACAGTGAATGTTTTAAAAAAATCCATCGAGCCGTTTCTCAGATTTTTGCAAAAGCCATTAAAATCGAAAATTACTCAAAAATTGCACATGAAGCGATGTTAGGAAAAAGGGTAGTTCTCAAGATCGCAAAAGAGAAAGTAAACAAAACTTTCAAAGTTTACAAACATAACATCAAGCTACTTTTGACATTATCATTAAGTAATTTCACAAAACCAGTGTTAATCTCTCGATCAATTTAATACCAGTATACAAATAGTAAGGTTTGAAATGTTATTGCGATTTATTTTAATTCAAACATACAGAATTTTTTTATTCTTGCAAAATATATGTGCCATATACCATATTTTAAGATGCCTATGTGGGATTTTCAATGCGAAATCTTAAACGCGCTAAATTTCCCTTTTACTGATTTCTAAGTTTCTTGTTTATCCTTGTCATGGTAATATCGATTTTACCAGAAAATATATCTTGCCAAACTTCAATTCAAAACCAGTTATTGGTGAAAATTTCACGTTGATCTGACTTGCAGAAGGCCGTTTAAAAGCCGATTGAAAAATGTTGGTATGGTCTCCAGAAAACTGTATCCAACCACCTTAAAATGGCTCCAACAAGAAACACATATTTGCTGTACCACTTAACATCCATGCCATAGGTAGGGAAGCTAGGGAACGGCATGTTGAATTGCTTGGCGTATGAGTTATGGAAAGCGGAAAAAGTCTTGCGTTCCAATGCTGTGACGAACTTTGTGTTAATTTATACGAAGCCGTGGTTTTCAAGTTTCAGTGACCTCTTTCAATTGGTTTACTTTACTAAAAATGTCTAATACTCGTTCGCCTATAAACTCTTGAACGAAATGCTCTTGCGCTTCAAAATTTGGCACAGCTGTGTAGTTTTAAACTCTCTACAATTCCATAAACATTTTGGAATCGAAATCTGTTGTTTAATGCTTCTGAATTTTGATATGACGAAGTGCAAACCAAAGGCACATTTGGCATGCGGGCCACTTGATTTTTGCCGTGTAAGTGCAAATTTTTCGGCCCGCGTGCCGAAAAATTTAGGCGGCCAGAGACCACCTCTTGAGGGAGTCTCGGCCCGCATAAAAAGAGGATCCGCGTGCCGAAACCGAGCCGAAACTAGCCTGTTTCAGGCGTTAAGATAGTGGGGAAAGCGCGAATAGTTGGGGAAGGCGCGAAGAAAAGCGAGCGAAAAAATTGCGGGGAGGCTGGGGAGAGCGCCTTGCCTCCCGCAATTTTTTCGCTCGCTTTTCTTCGCGCCTTCCCCAACTATTCGCGCTTTCCCCACTATCTGAACGCCTGGAACAGGCTAAGCCGAAACCAGAGATATTCTCGTCCCCAGAGTCTTTGGAGTCGAAAATGAGCCTTTGACGCTGAAATTCGATTCGCTCGTTCTTTCCGCGGTAACAAAGATGACGTCAAAAAATCGTGGAAAAATGTGGAGCAACGAAGCCACGGGTATGCTAATAGAACTGTGCTCTGAAGAAACTATACTGTTTGCGTTAGAAAACTGCAAAACCTCTAAAGCAACGAGAGGGGATTTCACAACACGCTATAGGTAAGTAACACATTCTAACAGATTCAGTTCGATATCATGTACGTTTTAAGATGGCGAGGTTTCTCAGTTGTCGATCGATGCCAGAGACAAATTAAAATCGTTATATTTTTCCTTTCACTGCATTGTTCTAGCCTGTATGCATAAGTAAGGCACATTTGTAATATAAAATAGTGTTATGAAGTTAAAATGTTTATAATCTTTTCATGTATCAGGTACAGCTTCAAACGAAGGGTCATGACTTCACAGTCAAACAAGTCATTGAGAAAATGAAAAAATTGAGGCAAAAGTACAAATTGGAGAAAGACAAAAGAAGAAAAAGTGGGAATGGCACAACAAAGAAACAGTGGAAGTATTTTAGCAAGATGGACAACATTATGTCAGAGAGGCACGTCGTCCTCCATCCATCGGTAGCATTCGGATTAATGGTAACACTATTTAGTGGCAATCTTGCTTCATAGGTGACTATAGGTTTTTTTTTCGCCCCATGTGCCGGCACATACGTTTTGCATGTCGGAACATGGGGTGAAAAGATAACCTCTCCTCGCAGGTTAGCTTATTTAGCTTTCAACTGTCTACTAAGGTGCTGTCATACACGCATTTTTTTCGCGCAACTTATCTCGTAAAAAAGAAATCAGTTGCAAGCAACACGCACAATGTTACACGTTATTACAGCCATGCAAATTGCGTAAGTTGTAAAATGACGCATAGATTGGTTGACTAAAGAGTCAGGCGAAACAAGTTGCAAGAGCCTTTTTGCATATTTTTGTTGTGCAACTTGAAGAAATTTGTTGCGGTAAGTAGAAAACAATTCAACTCTTCGTACAACTTAAAAACAACAAAAAATCAGTTGCACGAGAAGGTGTTACATGTGAAAATCGTGCGTGCAACTTTCAAGTTTTTTTGCGAGACAAGTTGCATGTAAAATTGTTACGTGTAACAGCATCTTAAAGTTGTAATAAAACCTGGCTGGCTAATGAGAGTTAAACGTAGTAAATTATTTGAAAAATTCATTTTGTCATCTCTAATTATCTATCAAAGAGCACTATTGATTTGTTGTTGTGTATAAAATAGAGCGGTTTCCACTCGTGTCGTAAAACTTAAGTAATTACTGTGGCAAATCGCAACAGACGAAGACAATTCCAAGAACTTATAATTCGAACTCGAAAAAATTATATATGTAACCGGCGCCAAGCGCGGGAAGCACGTGCGAACAAATCACGATTGGTTTTGATTTCACTTCTGATTGGTTGATAAAGAGTCGCGAGATTTTTGTTAGCCAATCACAAAGCGTATCTATCTTCCAATATTAGATAGATACGCTTTGTGGTCGTTGATCAACCAATCAATTTAATCAACTAATCGTAGCAATGCAAAACCAAAGCAAATGTGAAATTACTTTCGATACTCAACTGAAAACCGCCCTACCAACATTATTTAGATATTAACGCCAGGTTGGACTTCAAAACAGACCCTATGTCAGCGCGAGTTGTTGCGGTATATAAAAGCGGCCTTACATAAGGTCTAGGACGGATTTAAATAGGTAAAATAGCATGGACTAGGGACAGACGCAAAACAAACTTTCGTTCGACAAAGACGAGCAGGTTTCAGCGAGGATCATATCCCTTACGATATTGGCGACTTTCGAGCCTGCACACGGGAGCTTTCTTCGCATTTAAATAGTAACTAGAGGAGCGCAAAGCGCGAGGCTTTCTAAACTTTCTCCTTGCGTATCGAGATCAAATGTTTCCTCCGCCCCGTTTCTTAGAAAGCCACTAGAAACTGTTTTTCCCTTCTTGATCTGCGTCTGACAGAAAACTTCAACTCCACTATGAGTACTGAAAAAATAACGTGCGAAATTTGTGTCTGGTTTCGGTTTGGTTTTGAATTACAGCGCTTTGTGATTGGCTCGCTGTAATTTCTCCACCAATCAGAAGTAAAATCAGGGCCGAGTTGTTCGAAGGACGATTAGCGCTAATCCAGGGTTAATTACCATGGCAATGCATATGTTCTGTTGACAGTTAATCCAGGATTAGTCAGGACTAGTTAGGATTAATCAGGCTTTGAACAACTGGGCCCTGGAGATTGGCCCTATTACGTTTTCCAACATAAAACTGCTCGACTGTTCCTGCGAATCTTGTTAGCCAATCACAAAGCGTAGTAGTAATGCAAAGCCAAAGGAAACGCTAACTATTTTTGACACTCAGTTGAAAACTGCCCGACTGTTTGCTACCGCTTAACCTGATATACTTAAAGAGTTTTCTTTGCTTTGTATCTCTATGTATTTTTTTGTATTTTTTTCTTGTATTCTGACTCGCCGGGGGGAGGGGCTCATCAAAATATTGCATATCTTATTAAATCACTATATTATACTGTACTAAGCATTAATCCGTGTAATAAGATATAATTTATATATTCGCTATCCTTTTCTTCCTACTCTTAGCTAGCCATGGATCAGTATGTCGAGCTTCCAGCTCAATGGTTGACAAAACGACGTAAAAATGTACTGGACAATAATAATATCGGAACAGTGTTTGCCTTCAAGCTCCTTGAATAAATTACATCTGATTTTCTTTCCACATTTATAAGGTAATGATGGTCAGTGATGTTCCAATACATAAAACCACTTTGCGATCTTCCTTTTTGCCTCATTGGGCAACATCATGGAGCTCTGCAGTTTAAAGCTGATGTACAACTGTCCATCTGATTCTTGGAGAGTGAAGTTGCTGAATCATTCCGACGTTTTGTGTCACAAAATAAAATGATTGACAACACTGTACTGATGTCATGCACCTTTGCAAGTAACATAGTGGCAATGATCAACTGAAGGAACAGCCATGTTCCCACTATCGAAACTATGATGGTCTTGTTAAATAAAGAAAGATGATAAATGTTAAGCTCGGTAAAGAAATGAGAAAATGTAATGTTCATCGTGTCACAAGAGTGGGGTAAAGAAAAAATCTTTGTCTCCGACAGGATTCGAACCTATGACCTTCCACACACCGGTCGGATGCTTCGGTACACTGGTCGGTTGATTCCGTACACCGGTCGGATGATTCCGTACACCGGTCGGATGATTCCGTACACCGGTCGGATGATTCCGTACACCGGTCGGATGATTCCGTGCACCGGTCGGATGTAATGTTCGTCATGTCACGAGCGTGTTACAAAGAAAAAATCGGAGTGCCTGAAATCTCACCTATGACCTTCCACACACCTTTTAGATGCTCTAACCACTGAGCTACATGAACCTAGTATATGGTCTAGCTCATCACGAGTCTCTCGTAGCTCAGTGGTTAGAGCATCCGACCAGTGTGTGAACCTAGTATATGGCCTAGTTCGCCACGAGTCTCTCGTAGCTCAGTGCAAGAGCATCCGACCGGTGTGTCAACCTAGTATATGGCCTAGTTCGCCACGAGTCTCTCGTAGCTCAGTACAAGGCATACGACCGGTGTGCGGAAGGTCATAGGTTCGAATCCTTTCTTTATCCCACGCATGTGACATGATAAATATTACATCCTTGTTATGATGAATATTACATCTTTCTTATGATGGTCTTGATTCCTGTCGTTGGCTGACGATTTACAACAATAAAAAAACAACGAGATCTTTATAATATCAAAACATCGTCCCCAATATTGGAACTGTGATGGTCAGACAACAATGTTAAACCATTGTCCCCAAAATTGAAACTATCATGCTCTTGATTCTTAACATCCACAATATCGTTTGCTGTCGAGAACTTAACAACCTCAAAACATTGTCCGCACGACTAAACCTGTGATGGTCTTGATTTTTAATGATGCCGGGTCAAACATCAATCCCTGATGGCGCTCAAAGATAGCCTTTATAGCCCTGATGAGACCTTTACAGCAAGGTTGAAACATGGTCCTCAGTATTGAAACTGTGGTGGTCTTTATTCTAATCGCTGCCCCAACACCAATCGTGGAGCTTTTGTCAGTGATAACCTTTGTACAACGTTGAAACATTGTTCCAGTGTTGAGGCTATGATAGTCTTTATTGCCAGCAACATTGGTCTACAATCATTCTGTGCTGGAGCCCATCGACTTTGATGCCACTGATAAAATGATGAAAACGTTATGAGATGACTTGATATAATCCGCAAAAAGTTCTCCATCATTTCGTCTCCTCGCATAACTGTTTTTGTAACGTTCGGTATTCATTTTTGTTCTCAAACTACAATCACCGTAGCTGGAACTGTCAGCATGGCGTACATTTACACATTTTAGTTTCAGTTGGTGATTTTCACGAGTAGTACGCCAGAGATATTCAGAGGTAACGCAGGGCTGTGATCTCTAAAGTGACGGTATTTCATTTTCAATTATTTCTTTTCTTGCTTTTGATCTTATAACTGATTTCACTTCAAAATGACTTGATATGTGTTGTCCTCTTCTAAAAAACAAAAAAACAGACAAAATTTTTTTTAGTTTCAAGATTATTATCTTTGTCCTGAAGAAAGGACAGAAAAATTAAAATCAATAACATCTGACAAACTGACATGAACTCAGAAATATCCCTGAAACCTTTTGGTACGAAAAAAAAACTATTTCCAATAAAAATGAAAAAGAAAATCGTCTTTGTTTAGAGCGGTTTTCAATTGAGTGTCGAAAGTAATTTCGCGATTGTTTTGGTTTTGAATTGCTACGCTTTGTGATTGGCTAACATTCTAGCGTCACTTTCTCAACCAATCAGAAGTAAAACCAAAACCAATCGTGACTTGGTCGCACGCGTTTTCCCGCGCTTGGCGCCGGCTACATGTAATTGCTTCAAGTTCTGATTGGTTCATTTGATTGTCTGGGTCTGTTGTGATTGGTAGAGTGATTACTTTGGTTTTGGTATTACGACACTCGACTGAAAACTACATCAATGCGCCATGCAAATTGTCACAGAAACTATTTTCTTACATAATAGTTTGACATTCTTAGTAGTCGCGGATAAAGCTAGATTTATAATACTGTTAAAAAGACAACAACAAACTCACCTCTTACAAGTTGTACAATAAAATGTCCTTCATCCACAAAATTTCTTACCATCTAAAAGCAGGAAAAAAGTGACGAAACATTTAAAGTGCCACTATGATAAAAAATATACATTGTCTGTTCTCTTCATATTTTAAAAATATAAGTACTCGTTACTTACCTTGCGAAGTTTCAAGTCAAAACTCGTACGGGAAGTGCCATTATTTTAACTTTACATTTCGAATTCGGCTTGCCGCCATTAATTAATTCAAAAATGAACGGAACCGAACCCTGAGAGTTGGATCGAGTTGGCCTAAAGATTTTGTTACGTCAACGACTCAACGCGTGCCTTTTGGCTTTGTTGTCTGTGACCCGGAGGGAACCGCGTTGAGTCATTGACGTCACAAATCAAGTCAAGTGTACCAGATCGCAAACCAATAGAACGTGGGCTCGGATTTATGAACGGAGTAATGGCCGACAGATGTTACGAGATTTTCGTGGGTTTTCGGCCAGCTATTTCTCGGCTGTGTAAGAATATATCAATCTAATTTATAGCAGTTTGCATTTGTCTAAACCTATTAGATACATTTGCGTTAAAAAAATCGGAAAAGAAATACAAAAATTTTCGTCGTAGTGGATGAAGTCTATCACTTGAACGAACGTTATATTGTTGAATGTACCATAGTTGCGTTCAGTACAGATTTACGAGGTCATGACAATTAAGGACATGATCACCCAAGATGATTTCTCTTGATATTTTAACAACTTCTCCCCACTTCTTCAATAAGAAATGTATGGGGACAAGAAAAGGGAATTTGCATTTCGATCTTGGGGATTAAAAAGGGTATTCTTGGTTTTCACTTACATCATATCAAAATTCAGAAGCATTAAGTAATGATCCGCATAAGAAGGATAGTGCTGAACGGCAATGCACGATAGAATGTCAACTATTTTCATTGTTACAGCTAGTGATCTCATTGGCCTAGACTCAAAAACCGCTAAAAAGTTAAGGTTCAAGGTGCATTAAGTCTAATTTTTTTAAGGTTTCAAGTAATTTGAGACCCAATCGTACAACATGCAATTTTTAAAAGATATTGTATTTGGGGAACTTCATCAAAGAAGCAAAATTAGTAGCTATTGTCTTCTGCTATTCTGATTGGTTAAGCTCGAACATTTCCTAAAATATATTTGACGCAAATGGATTTTCTGTATTTTTATAATGAATTATAATTATGAACCATCAGCCCCTCCTCTATTCTTGAACTCAAAGATAATCTATGTGGGAAAGAGCCATTGCGGCAGAACAATGAAGTTTACTATAGTTCTTATGTGAAGCATCACTTAAACAATATATTTCGATTCCAAAATGTGTATGGAATTATAGAGAGTTTAAAACTACACATCGTGGCCAAATGTTGAAGAGCAAAAACATTTCTTTCAAGAGTTATAGGCGAATGAGTATTAGACATTTTTAGTAAGAAATGCATGGAGCGGCCATGGGGCACAAACATGGCGGCCAAAAATTCAAAGTCTTAATTACACCAAAAATCAAATCAAAACATATTGCATTTGCTATAAGCTCCATTAACTCGCCTTATAAGAACTTATAATGCAAACAATAACTTTCAGCTGATTCAATTTTGTTTATTTTCACGGCTTATCTGAAATAGCATGACGAATTGCGTGGCACATTTAAAACCTTTGTTAATCGGAAGCAAAACATCGTTAAAACCTGAAACTTTTTGTGAAAGATTATAACACTGGTATCCACATGCCATGTTAGAAACAGCATTGTAGAATGTATACTTTAGATTTTTGAACTTTTATGACGTCATGTGAAAACCAAGAATAACAAGACGCTGTGGGAGCGTATACTTGGGCGTCGTTGTATTAGGCATATTGGAGAATAATTGTCTTGGGAATCTGCATGCACGTTATTTCACGGTTTGATGATAGGGAGTATTCGGATAGTGTGAGCAGTCTAACAAAGAAGCGCGTTAACCGTCTAAAACAAGAAGACACAGTACACTTAGCGTGCGAGATCGCACGCAAATTATGAAAGTAGCGTGTCCACTGTGTCAAAAGACGAGTACATACTGAAAAATACAAATCGATGCCTACTTTGTACTTACCGTTGAAAAAAAAAGGCCGTATGTCAGAGTTTCCCAATGGTTGTTATTGGTTTTAGCTAAATCTTGTAACTAGCTGGTCTGTGTTTCCGACACTTTTGAAGTGAATGCAAATGTAGCCGCAAAGTGGCTTTTCGAAGCCATGATGTAATTGCCTGGTCCGGCCCGAGGTCAAAACAACTTTTCCAATTGAAAGTTTTGCTGGAAGTATTCCCGCCGTTATTGTAATAAAGTTTGAATGAAACATAAATTTAATCAAAGTTAACGACAGAAGTGATAATTTAGGAGGAGAGAACCAAATTTAGCCCTTTGAAATATATTTTTTCAGTTGAGGTAAAAATGTTTCAATTTGCATAATGTGAAAGTAATTTGAAACCTTTCCAGTAACGCATAACGCAGCTGTTTCATAAAACATCTCGCAATCAGACACACGAAAATATATCCAGTTTTTATTCCTCTGTATCCGAAATACAGAAAAGAAAATTAAATGAAAAAGTGATCGCTTTAAGGTTATTTTCGCCCGAGAAACTAACTAGCTAGCGGAAGCAAAACTCGCAAGAAACGTCTCGCAAGACACCGCGTGCATTGTTTACATCTTCTCTCGGCGGTGAATTTTAATTTGCACCCAAAGTTTCAGTTGGCTGTTCTGTTCCTTCAACTTCACGAAATCAAAATTAATGAAAAGCAAACAACCGAAAGAAGTGAAATTAATTGGGATTCCTACCACGCTTATATTTCTTCCTTCGCTGTCCACTGTTCAGTTCTTATTAAATAAGCGCTATGTATGTATTCGTCTAAATTATCTTCTTCATGTTCGTTTAAACATGTTTTAGCGGGTTTCCGTCATGAAGGTATCGTAGAATTAAATCGCGAGTGCCAAATACTTTCGCAGTGTCTTCTTGAGTAATTTCCTTACGCATATTGAATATGAAACTGTTAGATGCAACAGAGAAAACACAACTCGCACTTTGTGACGTTCGCCTCGCATCAACAAACAGGTGTACTCCACTGCGGTCAAACGAGAGAAATTTGCAAACGTTAATCAAAGTACTTCAAAGTTAAGGTTGTCATTTTTACTGTTTATTAAAAGTTTCATATATTAACAATACACTGTCAACTCACTAAACGTTTTGAAAGTTTACTAAAAAAGTTCTAAGCGTTTGAAAACTATGAACCGCTGAACTGTCGGCGCCATTTGCCAACACAATTTTGCTCAGGCACGAAGCGTTTTGATCAGTTTTCAAACGATCGAAAAAAGCTCGTTATTCGAGCCGGAAAGATGAAAAGATAGTTACATAAACTAATTATTTTATACATCCTTGCCCACGTTTCCACTTAATACTAAATGAATCCCACCAAATAAAACGAAAAACGCCTCGGACGTGTGATCGCGGTGAAGGTTTGAACAATCCCGCCATCCCCAGAGTTGCGCAATACTGCACATTTGTGGACGACCAAACTGCATTTTAATACTTGGTCGCTACGCCCAAGTAACAAGAAATATTTACTTACCTCATCATCCACTAGTACATATATTCCTGTTGGACCTTGTCTAAAAGTCAATCAGAATATTTAACAATTAAAAGTAAATAAATTTCAAAGTAACTTTTGTATTGAGAAAATGTTTCTTGCGATAATTTAAATTTGCGAAACAGCACTCATCACCCACAGTTAGGGACCGGTCATTAATTATGGGTGAAAAATTCTCAGAATACTGAATTTTTTTTCAGGGCATCCCAAAAGACAAGCCACAGTTTTTCAGGACGACCCTGACTTCATAACCCAGGATTTCAAGCCACCCCCATTTTCATGGGAAAATATTTTGGGGTGCCCCCCTTTTCTCGCCCATAAACCCCCTTCCATAATTAATGACGGGTCCCTTAGATATAATAATTATGTTAAAAAGGCTATGAAATAATGATTTTAGAGAAAACTCTCTAAGGGCAGTGGAGAGGAAAGCCACATTACTCTCGCAGTTGATCCATGCATATCTGCTATACTCAGATTGACAGACAGATCAAACTGGAACTTGAAACATTCTGGAGGAAAGAAAACTGAAGAGAAGGACCCTCTGAGTGGAGTAAGAAACAAAGACAAACTCAAAACAGTTTACAATTACTGTTTCAAAAACTGATTATTTACCTGTATATGGCAACAATCTGTTCCACGCTAAGATTACATTTGAAAGCAAGCTTTTTCCGAAGTTCACTAAGATTTAAAGCTTCAAGATACATGGCATAGTATTCTTTCATTCCTGAGTTTTGCTGCGCGGAATCCAAGCAAATGTACATTGTTAAAAGTGGTCGAGCAGCTCTGAAAATAAAAAAAGAGCAAGAAAATACTGGTTTAGTTTATTCCAAGGCTCAAAGTTTGAGAAGTACCATTATGTAAATCAGGGCCTCTCAAAATTCGCGTTCGCGTTAATTTAAATCGCGTTAATTTTCGTGAGCGTTAATTTCCGCGACATTATTTAAGTGGATCGTTCATTTCCGAGACCTTAATTTCACCCCAAATTCTGGATACCGTCCGAACACATATAGCAACTAGGAAACACTAACCTCTTTTCTGCACACTTTTTTTTCTATCTTTTACAATGTAAAAGCCTTAAAGATATGTTATCTGCAATATTTCCAGTTCATTCTTGCTTTCAGAAGAGCGGTTCTTGACATCCGTTTTTTTTTTCTGTACTACACAGTCAGCCAAAATATCTTTAGATACATCAATAATCGCGTTAATTTTCTTCATTTTGAAAATTTGCCCCCTCTCTCGCGTTAATTTAGTTTATTCGAAAGAAATTTTCCCTCCAATTCGCGTTAATTTAAATCGCGTTAATTTCAAAGACCTTAATTTACAGGAGCGTTAATTTCCTAAGGTAAATATTATGGGTTGTGGCCCTGCTGGGGTCCATGACGTCATCCAACATGACCGACAATATAGCCGCCATCTTGGATTTTACTAAAAAATCAAATTTATCGGAAAAATGCGGAAATTGCAAATATTATTTGCTAGAGTTGCAAAATAACATACAATTAAACATTTTGATTCTTTTGGTAGCGTTTTCGGTATTTTTTTCACCAAAAAAAGGTGAAAAACACGCATTTTTATTCAAAAATGGCTTGAATAAAAATGGCTAGACCTCATGCTACTTATGACATCATATCTCATTACCATAGCAACCGGTTGTCGCCAAACTCTACCAAAATGTGTCTCAAGGATAAACAAACAGCTACTAAAGACGGCATGTGCTAATCGCAAATGGTTTTGAAAATAATTATTGGAGAAAAACCTTGGTTGGGGGGGGGGCATCCACCCCCCCCCCCTCCCGCCCTTGTACGTCCGATCCGAGGGTTAATACCCCCAAAAGTATCAGAATGGCTCTGATAGTGGTCATTTTCGATTCAAACACCCTTTGTGGTATCAAAACACAAAATAAGGAAAACATGAAATAAGGCACTAAGTGACTTTTGATGTAACATCAAATTCTCCCTATGTTCCACAAGGGAATACAAGGCAATTTGGAATGAGAATCTAGCTGTTTATCAGAAGTCGCTTAGGGCTTTTTTCCAGGCACCCCTTCATAATTTGTAAAATGTATTTACAGTATGCACCATTTTGATGGACTTGCAGGAACACGTCTTTATAAAGCCACATTCTAGTTACAAACTGTCCAGTCTGGCTGGCCAGTTGTGGCAAATGGTAAGCATCTAAAACTAACAAGTATATAATATTAACATATTAAACACATATCTATTACCTGGCTTGAAGGGAGTTGTGCAGGCGAATACCATCAGCTGGTCCTAAGATCTGAATCATGTCTTGCTTGGTTAATCTCAGCACATCTGCTCCTAAAAATTAAGTCATATTGTTTCTAAAACTTTACATTCTTTGAATGTATTGTGTTGATAGAAGACAGAAGAGCAATCATCATAGATGGGTTTCAGCCCCAGTTGGTTGCTCTAGACCCAAGTGTCCGCATTATAGAGGTGCCTGTATTATAGACGTGTCTGTATTATAGAGGTGTCCGTATTATAGAGGTGCCTGTATTATAGACGTGTCGGTATTATAGAGGTGTCCGTATTATAGAGGTGCCTGTATTATAGAGGTGTCTGTATTATAGAGGTGTCCATATTATTGAGGTGTCTGCATTATAGAAGTGTCTGCATTATAGAGGTGTCTGCATTATAGAAGTGTCTGCATTATAGAGGTGTCTGTATTATAGACGTGTCTGTATTATAGAGGTTCCGTATTATAGAGGTGTCTGTATTATAGAGGTGTCTGTATTATAGAAGTGTCTGCATTATAGAGGCAGTGTCTGTATTATAGAGGTAGGGATTGTATGAATTTTGGTATCTTCAGGACCAAGTGAACTGTAATCGAGGTGTCTGCATTATGGACATGTCCATAAGAAGAGTTTCAACCATACTGTGGAAAGTGAAGCAAGGAAAACTGATTTTAGGTTGACCTTTTTGGATGTCAAAGTAAACCAGGGTTCCAGTTATAAAGATTTCTTTGTACTGATATCTGAAGACGAGAGAGGTGAGGGATCCCATTCACAGCAACGATAAAACCCCCAAACAGACATTTTTTTTTGGAACTAACCTGTATAATTCACAAACATGGTGAGGTAGTTCTGAAATCTGTTATTCTGCAACCAAGCTCTTGTATCATCAACAGTTGACTCCGATGTTAGGCTCTGGAAGGTATTGAACAATAAATTGACATGAGGACTTGCTTGTATATCTACAGTACATGGCAGTTGAGACTAAAGGCGACCACAGATGGTACTTGAGCCTGTCACACAAAAAAGTAAAATAATGTAACACTGTCTGCTAAGTGTTTTCCCGCCAGAGTCAAAAGTTGTGCTGAGTGATATAATTTATGGTTCTAACTTTTGAGTCTGTAGGTAAAATTGTAAAGTGTGAGCATTTAAATGAAAGCTATTGAGCTGTACTTTCCAGTGGTGCTGTTTGTTATGCTGTGCAAGGTCGTTCTATTTTTTGAGTCTGTGAAGGATATCCTCAAGTGTGAGCAATTAAATGAAAGCTATTGAGCAGTATTCTCCTGTGGTGCTGTTTATTCTGCTGTGCATAATTATCCTCAACCAAGTGCAAGCTTTAGGGCCATACTTGGAGAATGTTAGCCTGAGGTCTTGATCGTATGGAGCAAGTGCAGGGAGGTCAGACAAAAAAGACCAAGGACCGATATTCTCCCAGTACAGTCTCAAGCAAGCTTGGTCAATAAGAGATTTATTACATGACTGGAAAAATAAATGTGAAAAAAAAATGTATGAGAACTTAACCAGTCTGATACTTGGACAATATTGGACTGGCTAATAAGCATTTTGATTGGTTGATTTTAGTTATCAGCCCTCTCAACTATTAATTTTTAGGCTTGGTGCATGGCCTTTGATAAGAAAATAACTTTTCATTCAAATGCAAATAAAACTCATTTTCATTCATTTTCATAAAAAAAAAAAAATTATGAAAGATTGTGCACCAAGGCAAGGCTCACTTTGAAAACAAAGCATAAAGCTACTTGGAAATGACCTATTGTATGCTCCTAACATAGACCCAACAGTTAGAATCACCTTGTAGAACGGCAGGTTAATTGAATATAAGTGAAAGGGTAAAATGTTGCCTTGAGAAACAAAAGAACTATGAATTTAAGTGCCCATCCCTAGAAAGTTATTTTGAGAGTCAACTCTTTGTACATTGAATAGTTGAATGGTAAAATATTTCTTGTTTTGAACGTCACGTTTGTGAGTTATAGAGATTTGAATTTACAAAATGCTAATTAGATGACGTAAACCTGGGAATTTACCATTATTTCTACGCCAATTTAAAATGTGCAGTTTACAGCTTGAGGATAATTAATTTGATAAATACTAAAAATAAACTGTGGATAGTTAATTGATTCATAAAAAATATTACTTGGAGATGAAAACAAGTAGTTGTATAATAAATGTTCCTGGGTTGACGTCATCTAATTAGCATTTTGTAAATTCAATCTCTATAACTCACTAACACGACATTCAAAACAAGAAATATTTTACAATTCAACTAATCAATGCACATAGAGTTGATTCTGAATTCAAAATAACTTTCTAGGGGTGATAGGCACTTTAAAGAGAATGCGATCATCGCAGTTATGCAGCAACCGAAGGAGTCGCAATTGGAGCCTGAAAAAATTTCAGGCCTCAGCAGGATTGTGCAGTTCCAGAAAATATCCATACTCCCCCTACAGAAGGTTTTTTGTTTAGCACCCCCCGTCTTCCCAGGAAATTCCAGTTTAGCTTCATACTTTGCTTCTAAAATGTTGGCTTTTACGACCACCCTCCCCCTAAGAAATTTCCAATGACCTTCCATGGGGTGGGTATGGATTTTTTCTGGAACTACACATTTGAACCCATGATCTTTGATTTCCAATTTTCGATTTCCAGATTTCAGATTTTCCAGAATTCAAACCCATGACTATTGCAATTCCAGTGCAAAGGTCATGCGTTTGAATTTTTTTTTTCAGGCTCTTCAATTCTTTCTCCACAGTTGATATGAATTTATTTTCATATACACATTAGAAGAACTCTGCATCCAATTAACTTTATACAGATCAGTATCTGACTTACTGTGCAACAAGCTATTCCAGTGGGTGGTGGGCTGGACAATATGGAAGGGCTGGATAATACACTGCTTGATGTTGACATCACTTGGCAAGCTGAAGTAGGCGAAGACATGGACCCAGCTACTGACCTGGCGGGGATATATTACACTGTACTTAACATGAAATACTATGAAAGACACTGCAAAGCAGTGCTAAACTGGACAACCTTTGTCAAGGTTTATCATTTCTCTTACAATCAGGTCACTTTAGATATGGATTGTGACATTTCAACAGCTTACTTCTGGTCTTCATTAGGAAATATAGAGCCAACTGGATGTGTAATGCTCTGTGTGTCACTTGCATATTCTACGTCTACCATATTTTCTCATTTAAACACCGGAGGCATTTATGTAAAATTCTTTGTGCTCTTGTCATGAATATTATTAATGAGTTTGAAAAATCTCGGTAAAGAAAGTATGCTTAGCAAAAAAAAAAAAAATTAATCCAGCAATCTCGTGATTTGTTAACTTTTGTTTTCTGATTTATATAGCCATTATTAACATATTTGTACTACAACAAAGCATATGTAATGTATAGTAAGGTGGAATGGTTTATGAAGGTGTAGGAGACAAGGCCAACAGGGTCTGCCCAGGAATCAATGCTATGATCTTTTGCTCTGCAGACAGGTGTCATACTAACTAAACTAACATCTTACCTGGGTGACATCCAGCAAGAACTGCTCTCATCTTCTTTGTTAAGCGGCAGCTGAAAGAAGGTTGCACACACTGTTAATGAGAACTTCCCTCACACAAGTGATCACACTGAACGCAAAATACAACTCCCACTCTCATGACAAAAAGGCAAAACATGTATCTTATTTACTTTCATATTAAACAAAACCAAATGAAGCGATTTTCATCTTTTTATGAAAGATATTAAGAAGTCTAAAAACAATTTGAGATCAAAATATATTTCCCAGAAGCCTAGTAAACATAAGTTTGAGCAACCCAATAAAATTGATTAATTTAAACAGCCAAAAACTTCACTGAACATCATCTGGAACTTCAATCTATATCTTGCCAAAAACGTACTGACACTCAAATTCTCTGGTTTGTTACATTGTTGTATTTCGTGTTCAAACAGGGACAGTACATGCAATAATTTATTGGAAAACGTGCTTGAGCCACCTTAATTAAGGCAGATCTAAGCTCAGCTTTAGTATTACCTCTTTTAGCTCAGTATACTCCAGTGTCGGTCTCAGTTGGTCCTAAAAAAATGAGTAATATGCATTTATTTACAAGTTTATTTATGTTATCTTATTTTTGTAAAGAGCAAGCACAAAGCTTATTATACGCGTATAATAAGTTTTGTGGTTGTTTTTCCTCTGACGGACTGACTGACTGACTGATTGACTGAATGACTGACTGACTGACTGATTGATTGATTGACTGAATGACTGACTGACTGACTGACTGACTGACTGAATGACTGACTACTAATGACTGACTGACTGACTGACTGACTGAGGGAAGATATGTTTGCAGGACTGTCAATAAAGGTTGGGGCCAGAGATTTTCCCTAGCTATTAGGAAATCTCACCAGCTCATCTTTTGACTTGAGTTCAAGCTTCTGCATCTCCACTTTGTGTTTTCTGTCAGCACCTTTGGACTAAAACAGATTTATAACTTGAAATATGTGTCTCACAGAACCTCGGGTGAGGGTGCACCACAAAATTATAATGACGAGGGAGGGAGAGATGCAATTTCTGGTTAAACTGGAGAGGTTGGGTTTCATGGACACAATGGCCCAAAATTTGAAGTTGAGACATTCTCGTTCCCAGTCCCTCATCACACTGGATGATGTCAATTGGAGCTTTGTTGCAGTTTTGTTGCTAGTTAACTGCAGGACATCAACCCGATATATATATATAAAGGCAACCCAAGATTCCACCACCCTAAAGCAATCCACATACGATTTTTGTGACAAATTTACAAACCTCGCTTGGCAAGGAATAAAACTTCTATTTTGTGCCTCTTCAAGTAATGCAACTACATCAAGCTCATTGTGCAGCTGTGTATTATGACTGTCTTTACAATGTACTCTTATAAGCCTTATTAAATTGTTATTAAATTATTAAATTGTTTATTGTTTATTGTATTATTATAAGCCTTATTAAATTGTTTATTGTCAAGTAAGACCCATTTTCAATTTTGACTTACTTTGAACACCTTGACTTGGCAGCCAGAGCTTTGGATTGGAAGAGCATCTGTTGATGAGTTGGGTGCAAATGAATCCAGCTGTAACATAAATGGCACACCACTCTCTCCACCTGGGAAACAACAAATAAATACATAATAAATGTATGAGTCAAAATGTGTACAATCAAAGCTATCTTTGGACAGAATTGTCCTTGCATTGCAGACAGGAAATCATTATCAAAAAAGTTACAAGCCAAGGGTTAAGAATACAAACTAAATCTCTTCAATGATGAATCACTAACCAGACAGACAAAGTGTCCATTATTGTTAAGATAATCCATTCTTACCACTTTTTCCTTTGGTAAACTCTGAACTGACACAATTGATCTGTAAAGACATAAAAAAATTGATAAATACATTTTTCATCTAGATTACCAAATTGAATCATTGCAAGTGTTTAAAATCAATGCCTAGTTTCCCTTCTCAAAAATCTGGTTGACATGATCAACCTGATGTGTGTAAAATATCCCCCATCAGTGGCTGACCACATCGTCTAAGAACCACTGAATCTACAATACAATATTTCGTCTTGATGGTTGCTTTGTACATTGAAATTACTACAGGTTCATGATTTTAAAGTTAAGACCCTCTGTGGTCTGACCTCTAGCACAGGAAATTTTTCCAAAAAAACATGACTGGTTTTGTGAATGGGAATTCTGCTAATTCCCATTGTAAAAACCATTGATGGAAAAACCGAATTCTTCCCATGAATGTTTTTTCAGATGAAAGCCAGCAATGGTTAATAACTGTAAAACATCATGGTTTTTTGCTGTTAAAACATCAATGTTTGTATAACTTCCCATCAAGTTTTTTATGGTGTTAACCATGATGGAAAAAATGGGAAAAACATGATGGCTTTAAATAAAAATACACCATGTGTTTTCATCTATGTCCATTAATGTTTTTAAATTGTTAACCAAGATGGTTTCTAAAGCAAAACCATGATGGCTTTAAATGAAAACACAAACATGTTTTCATCCACATCCATTAATGTTTTTAAAGCTTTTACCATTTTGTTTATATGACAAAACCATAATGGCTTTAAGGGAAAACACAAACATGTTTTCATCTAGGTCCATTACGTTTTTGATTTTTAACCAAGATGTTTTTTTTTAAAAACAAACATGTTTTTGTCTAGGTCCATTATGTTTTTTAATTTTAACCAAGATGTTTTTAAAAAAAAACATGCCAAAGATTTTTGCAATTACCCACTAATGAAAAACAAGTTTCTTACCATTGATGATTTTTATAATAGATTCAATATCAATATAAAACCGAATATCTTGGGTTTTATTAGGAGAAACATGCATGTTTAATTAAGTAACTTCCCATCACCGTGACTCGATTTGTAAAGACAATATGCTGCATCAAAATGAAAATTAAACTTCCTTTAATGATCACTCATTTCTTTGACATTACATGCCCAAACAGAGAAATGTGTAACATACTGTTCTCCACTAGACCTGATAATTACTAAATGAGGAAAAATAGAATGAAACTACATCAAAGGTTAGCATTAAGAACTGAGAACTTGTGCTGTGGACAATTACATGTAGTTGTCAAATAAAATGCAGCTTGAGTACCTAGCATGTTTGGCTTATCTAACAACATTATCTGCTTTCTTTGACAGGTGCTTTATTCTCTGCATATTAAATATAAACAACATCAACTGAATAAAACTTAACCAGAACAAAAGTACTTCCTCAGTTGTCTCTTTATGAGTTAGTACCCTGGAATGAAAATTAACTTGCTTATAAGGATGTTACTTTGAGCATCTTGTTCATGGTTACAAAGAATGCAGAGTTGGTTTACCCATGCCGTCAAGCATTCATTATCCCTTTACAGAAGCAGTCAGTGTTAAACATTCTGTATGAGGGTAAAATGCAGACCAAAGTGTTGCCTGGACCAGACTGGAAATTTTTTAGTAACCAGTCAGCTTTATAATTTACACTGCAGTTTTCAACTTACACACAGTTTGCACTTCACACTGACTGCTCTTGCAAAGGACATTTCAACCTTAACAACTGAACGTAACGGTAAAGTTCATTCTTGCCACACTGGCAACTGCAGTTACAGTTTCTAAGAAACATTAACATTCAATTTTCCCAGCTGCCTCAATAAGTATTTGAGAAACCACCAAGCAAGAAGTTCTAGGACAAGTGACGTTCCAAGTTAATTGCCATAAATGTACATATTTTGTATGGATTACCTAGAATGGCTTCAGTTTTACAACATTCTCTCTTTTGGGGCTTTTCGAGTTCCCTTTAATTTTAGTGAAACTTCTTGCTTAATGAAACGCTTTGCCACAATATGAATCAAATAACTCTTAACTTTGTCCTAGATCTTTTAAACCAATGTTACTTTGAGCACAGGCTGACAAGTGGCCGTCCAGAAGATATTTTCCATCATAATTTTTTAAAGGATTAAGTGCATTTTTCATGAATTTCTTCAAAAAGTGGGCACCCACAGGACACCTGGACACCCTGCTGGCTAAAAGCTTGTTTGAGCATCTTGTTCATGGTTACAAAGAACGCACAGAGTTGGTTTACCCATGCCATCAAGTATTCATTATCCCTTTACAGAAGCAGTCAGTGTTAAACATTCTGTATGAGGGTAAAATGCAGACCAAAGTGTTTCCTGGACCAGTCTGGAAACTTTTTAGGAACCAGTGAGCTTTATAATTTACACTGCAGTTTTCAACTTACATACAGTTTGCACTTCACACTGACTGCTCTTGCAAAGGGCATTTTAACCTTAACAACTGAACGTAACGGTAAAGTTCATTCTTGCCACACTGGCAACTACAGTAACAGCAACTGGAAGATAACAGTAACAGAAGTTCTAGGACAAGTCACCTTCCATATATATCCATGTACATGTATATATTGCCTAGAATGGCTTCATTTTTATGATGTTTTCTCTTTTGGGGTTTTTGGAGTTCCCTTCAATTTTAATGTAACTTTGCTCTATGAGACATTTTGCCACAATATGAATCAAATAACTCTTATCTTTGTTTCCTAGATCTTTTAAACCAAGGAGCCTTGCACTAGACTGTAATTGGCTACGTTGTACATCTGAGATCTTTATTGCATTATATGCAACACAAATGACTGACTTTGCTGTAGCTTCTTTGAGACCTGAAAGAAATGCACAAATACTTCAAAACATAATTTAAAAAAATTGAAATGCCCGAGTGCAATAGAGATGGGGTCCTTTATTGGGTATATAAATGGGCCGGTTCTGAATGTGTGATGAGAAAAATCAATAATAACAATTACTGCAGCAATTAGTAGAAGACTTGTAACAAAGTGATGACAATTTCAAAATCTGGTGGTAACATTTAAAATAAAATATACCTGTTTGCTTTCCTGCATCTCCATGTTTTGTAGAGATATCCTTAGGGGTTGACATCACAACTGGTTGGATATCACTGTCATTATTACTCTGTGGATCTTGAACTAGACAGCTTTGCTGCTGTGCTCCTGGATTTAAATGATGTGAAGTTTCCTCATCATCATCATCGTGATCATCACCATAATCACTACTGGAGTAAACCTTTTCAGTATCACCAGATTGGTCTGAGAAACTTGGAGGACTGCTGCTTCTTGAACTTCCACGAGACGCAGTCTTAGTTCTGTTTTTCTCTTTAACTGTTTCTTTCTTAAGCTGCAAATTTAAGAAATGGGTCTTAGTTACTGTATTATTGACTGCTGTCTTAAACAAAGCGGGGTATTGCTGAACAGTTTAATATAATTTCCCTCTGTTTAGCAAACACTTTTTTACGCCTCGTGAGTCCACAACATTTTGACCATGTGATGACGTAAATCATGGTAAATAAGAGTCCACACCACAGAAAACCAGTGGAAATTTGCTAATAGTACAGCGATGTACACACCTCTTCATTGCAATCAGTCGAATCACTGCTCTCCATGCCAACTTTGATCTTCTTTCTTTTAATGGTCCGCTTGTCAACCTGAAATTAACGTTGAAACGAAACAATACAGTGTGATACTTCATTTTCTTCAACCAGTGTACAAGTATGTCCCTGAAATTTCCTGACTTTTCCCTAACAAATGTAAAATTTCCTTGTCCAACTAATTAAATTTAAAAAGATTCACAAATTAATCCTGGTAATGGCTTCCAATCTCCCCTCACAGCCAACTTTTCCACCCATTTATTTATGCTTTCAGAATACAACCTGGAAATGGCTATATAATTTATGTGAATAAAATTTTTGTTTTACTTACCTTGACATTAACAGCTCGCATTCTTGATTACACAAAAACATGAATGAGTTGGCAATAAATAAATTAGTACTCTTAAAATTTCACTTTTCTCTGACTTTTCTCAAAGACCTATATTTATCCTCACTTGGAATGAAATTCCCTGACTTTTCCCTGACCTGTGGCAACCATGCCTAACAATAATATTTAAAGCAGTACCCCTTTATGATATATACACGTAGCTCTGGGTGGTGCATATTTTTTATGACCCTTATAATCCTTATGGCTTCCTTAAATTTAGTTTCTTCACTATTGAAACTTTGCACTGATAAATGCACTAAACATCCATTTACCTGGGTATAATCATGACCATTTCTGTGTTTTCTTCGTCTTTCATTAAGAACGTCCAGTATGTGCTGTCTGATACTATCAGCATTGAAACCTGCTGGTTCAAAGGAACATTCAACAGCTAGTGATTCCACCAAGTCCTCTAGTTGTTTTCTGGCATTGAGATCCTTCTTGAAGACTGGAATGGTGTTGCCAGGCCACTTTTGAATGGCTGCCTGGCTAACAGCCTTTCTTCTATTAAAGGACAAAAATTATGTAGTAAATATAAAATAGTTACCAAAGAAGAATTGATGGAAAAGTTGGTGAGGGATCAGTTTTTATCATGCTCTTTTGGAAAATAACAATTTTGTCACACAATCTGGAAGCCCGGAGAATTAAAGTCTGACTTGTCACATGATTTCTGATCTCATCTTTATTTACAGTCGGTACATTTTATATTCTCGTGAATTTTGCTAATGCTCTTGTAAATTTTCGTTTTCTTTCCGTCGAATATACATGTATTAACCGGCCGTTGACTCATACCTCCAAAGGGCATTACAACCCCTAATTTCATTATTGTACATGTACGGTGCTTTGAATGAACTTTACTGGCGAATTTGACTATGTTTTTCTGCTAAATAGAAAAGGTGAAAAGCGACCACAATTCCCAGCTCAGTTACGAATATTCCTAAAATTTCATCACTATTCCATCTTTGTTACGCCAGGTAGGTACCTTTAGTTTTGAAGCTGCAGAACTCAAATTTTCGCAACATTTTAGCATTCGTCCATCTTGTGCAGAGCGACCATGCAACTTTGTTGACTATACTACTTTAGATAAAACTGTACTAACTTACTTGGCTTTGTAAATTCTTTGATTCATGTCTGACATTGTTTTAACTTCTGCAACAGAAGGTTTTTTGTTCCGTCGACTCGGCACCATCTGTACCAATGGCAATCCCGAGACCATTTCTTTAAGAAGCAATTGTTCGCCTACAGCTTTCAGTCCACAAGCCTCAAATTGTGCCGACGAACCTTCAGCTGCTAGGTATCTTAGGGCCTTTCCGTCTATTTTTTGTTCTACAAAAACGAATAAATCATAAGACTTAAGCTTAATTGTCTCACTGACACACTAAACCATGCAAGATTTGATGGAAGAACGAAAAGAACGAGCTTATTAGTCTGAAGAGTGTTTTGGCGCCAACTAGTAACTGAGAAGGAAATTCATTCGAAACGAAACGAAAGACTAACGTCTTGAAAATAGCAAATTTAAGCTCAACATAAGTAGTTTTCTATAACCTCGAAAACAGTAGGACTTAAGCTTAAACAGTGTTAGTTCAGAACTGTTTAGGATTTCCGTTCGCTTTATTTGAGCTTAAAACTCGATTCTTTATAAGCTTTAAGGCCTAAGCTTATAAAAAACTCACCTTTGAACTTTTTCGCCACCTCTTCATTGTAATTCTCCTTAATCTTTTCGTAAACCTCGTCGATAGACCACTCTGTGGTTTTAATTTTCGCTTCCATACCGACTCGTAGAAGATCAAGAACAAGGCCAAACGATCGAGAACTGACAGCAGGGAAGGAACGGCCGTGGCGATGTCGCGATCTTGGCGCGAAAAACACTTCTAAATATGGGCAAACTCGTGTCCAGTCTCAGTTGCGTGGCCTGGGAAAGGTCTGAAAATTGGCGGGAAATTTGTAGAAACGAAGAGCATCGAGAGAGAATAATTTTATCTTTGAACCATGCTCGGAGCAAAAAGACGACGATTTGCGATCTGGTCGCGGCAGGATATTGTGATCTGCAACTGTTCCGGTTTAAACTACAAGCACGTTCACTGTCCATGTGATACATGTGGAAATGCTGCCGTGTCTACTTCAGTGGAATATGCTCATTGGAAAAAGGTCGAGGCCTTGATGAGGTATTAAAAGCCAAGCTTTATGTCAGCTAATTTATAGACTTTGCGAATGTATTGCATTTATGTTACTAATATCTAAAATCCTCCTTAAACTTATTTTAAAGTGACAACAGCTTAAAAATTTGTATGAGTTGATTTTGAAAATGCTTTGCATTGCAGCTGTAAAAACCCCAGTGATCCACCCAATCTTTCTGAAACTGATATCACTGCACCTCTCGATTCTTGTAACCATGCAATTCCTGTGGTCATGGAGAGCGAATTGGAAAGTGATGATTGGGATGTCAGTAGCAGTTGCTCACGTTCGGCAACCTCAAGCAGTTCATGCGTTCCGCCTTTGCTGGATTCCAGCACTACTAGTACTGAGAGTGATAATGATACCAGTAATGTTGACCCTGTGAAAATGGAGATAACTTGTGCCATATTAAAGGCTTTAAACCTTGTGGACCAAATGAGAGGGTCAGTTGCTGACTTTGAAGATGTCCTTCAATATTCCAAAGAAATGTTTTGTAGAAATGATAATGAACTAAAGGAACTATGGCCCAAAAACTGGCGAGAAACTCAGGTTGTCCTAAAGAAATGTGGGTACAAAGATCCCAGAGAATTATTTATTTGCCTTGATGAGAGCCATTTGTGCCACTGGGATGTTTTAGAAAGTCCTGAAGCACTGTGCAGGCATTGTGGGAAGAGAGGAACTATTAAATACTATTATTTAGGTCTTGGTGATAAAATCCAGCTTTGGTGTAGCAACAAAGCTATGTGCAAAAAAATGATGGCACACTGGGAAGAGAGGGGTCACTGGCTACAAGGCGTGGGTGCCAACTTCACATTAAATGAGGTCTGGGATGGTTCACGATTTAACGAACTTAAATGGTTTTGGAACCCGGACTCTGAATGGATGCTTCCAGTGAAATGTCAGCAGTGTCAAAATGTAATAAGTGTTGATGAGGTTCAAGCATTTCAAGAAGAGAATGGAAATTATGTTGTGTCCTGTGATGAATGTGGAGCTACATGGATGCACACTCCTCAATATACTAAAGGGGATCCCCGAAATATTGCATTGATCGGTCACTGGGACGGTTGGCAACCATTTGGGTTCCCAGGAACTCATAGTTGTGGTATGTACTAAAACAATGTAAAAGAAAAGTGTAATAATAATAATAATAATAATAATAATAATAATAATAATAATAATAATAACAATAATAATAATAACAATAATAATTATAACAATAATAATAATTTATTCAAAAAAACTTGTTGATTAAAATATAAATACAAATAAGTTATTGAACAGGAAATCCAGAGGTTAACCCTGTGTTAAGGATTCCCTAACATAAAAGTAAAAAAAGAATGTGATTTTAATTACAGTAGGACAAAATGTTTACAAGTGGATTTATGTATGGAAAATTTACAATTTGTAAGTAATGTATGTATACTGGTTTAGAGCAGTTTTCAATTGAGTGTGCAAAACCAAAACCAAAGTAATTACTCTGACCAATAACAGCAGTTGTAAACAATCCATTGAACCAATCAGAGCTCGAAGCAATGACATGTCAGCGACGCCAAGCGCGGGAAAACCTGTGCGAGCAAGTCACGATTGGTTTTGGTTTTACTTCTGATTGGTTGAGAAAGTGGCGAGAGATTTTTTAGCCAATCACAAAGCGTAGCAATGCAAAACCAAAGCAATTGTGTAATTACTTTTCACACTCAATTGAAAACTGCTCTACACAAAACTAACCTATTACAGTATAATTAGGGATAAAACTGAATATTGCATTTGCATATATATAGGTGCCATTGAAGTGACAATTGCAAATATGTCAAAGGCTGACCGAAGTAGTACAGATGAGGTATACGTTGTAGGATTTGTTCCTTCGTACCAGCTACCAAAAGCGAGACCTTGTGCCCTTGACCCATTCCTGCATCCACTCATCACTGATGTGGAAGACTTCTTTATTGATGGTAACTAAACTTTTTTTTCTTTCTTACAGTCAATACTAGTAGTACTGCAAACAAGCAAAAAGTATTTCCTTGCTCTCACATACCTTAAATTCAAATTTAAAGATGTACCAGTAATTAACAAAATGCACAAACATAAAATACCTGGTATTAATAATTTAATATGAGGATACAAAAAATCACTGCGATGAAGGTGGACTAATACCTCTGAGAATTTATACTGTGTATTAAACTAATTAAAAATAAATTAGGAAAAAACCTTGTCAAACTCAAATTATTATAAAGTATAATCCTTCTGTTTCTGATTACAGGCCTGGAGGTTGAATATGCTAGATCATTTGAGTGTTTTCCTGCTGGGCTGATGAATATTCGTGTCTTGATCCTTCTTTGGACGGGAGATTACCCTGCCCAGCATGAAGTAGGAAAGTTTATTAAACATGGCCAGTTACCATGCAGGAGGGACAAACTGAAGGGTAATTTCACTTTGCATTTTTTCGTAAACTAATTTATAAAGTTCGAGTTACATATTAAGAGAAAACACTACATCTGACACTGTAACTAATTTATAATGTTAGATTTAATACTTTTGCTTATCATCAATTTATTAAAAATTGATCATTTCAGATGTACAATATTACTGGTTGTAGTGAACTCACTCTAAGATGGACACCCTCAGGACCAACTCTATATCTGTCTGTCTTGGAGAGCTACAACAATGTATCTGTCTTAATGAGAATTTAGTTACAGACTATCATGTGAAATTCGGCCAATTTGGTAATAACAAACCCTGTCCAGCTTACAGAGGTGTCCCTATTATACAGGCTTTAGTGTCATGAGATAGTTGGCTGACTGTACACTGATTTCCATTAAATTTACTGCTTATAAAACTTCTATAGTGTCTTAATTTATTATTTTTGATAGGGACAAATCCTGGTGGTGGGAGTACCTATTACTATGGTGAAAACCGCTTCCGTGCAAGGTTTCCATGGGAAGTAAGGAAGCTGGAAGAAGATTTGGACACAATGAAAGACATTGATGCAGAAGATCGGAAAAGTGTTCGTGCTAATAAGAGTAAATCATGTGGATATACTGGACTAACTATCTTATATCGTTTAAACAAGCTCTATGGTTTTGACATCTTTCAAGATCTTGTCATTGACACAATGCACAACATCCCCACAAATATTACTGCCACAGCACTCAAGCATCTTATTCACTCAGAAAAGATTGACGCAAAACTTGTTGAGGAACGTCTTCACTCATTTCCCTGGACTGCAGGTTTGTATCGATCATCCTAGGACTTATTCAGTGTTAGGAACAATTGCATACAAAGTTCTCTGAACTAGCTGGTACTATAAATTTGTGAATTGACAAACACTAATTTCTTATTATGCTGTTATAACATTTAAGAAATCAAAATAGAAAGAGTTTGGCCTTGAGGAGTTAAAACATTTTCTTAAACTCTTTCACCAATACTGAAAGGCCACATCAAAAAGGCTATTAAAGGTTGAGCTACGGTCAGTATAAAAGACGGACTGGGGACTACGGACTACGGACTACGGACTACGGACTGGGTATAAAACATGGACTAGGGTATTTGTATAAAACGCGGACTACGGACTGCGGACTACGGACTGGGTATAAAACACGGACTAGGGATAAAACGAGGACTGAGAATCATGGTTTCGGTATAAGACGCGGACTGTGTGTAAAGTAACGAGGACCGAATCTGTAAACATAAAATATTGATTTACCTCGATAAATACGTAGATTTTTTTAATACGTAGGGGTTGCGGCATGCTACTTTACAAATGTTTGGTCCCTTGATATTTGAAAAAAAAATTAAAACAAACTTAAGGAAAGCAGAAATATTACCTTAATTCTCGCAACTTTTCTTGTGTACAATCTGCTTTATACCCTGCGAGCAGAGTCCCCGGCACTCGATCTTCACAGGCTAGAAAAATAAATCAAAGCGGCTCCTTCGAGCCAACCATGAATGCGAAATGCCAACGGTAACGCAATATTGCGAGGTTATTTTTTGGAAATTAATTATGCGACGAACGCTAACGAATAAAAAACCCAGTAATTTTCAGTTCAAAAAAAAAAAATAAAAGATAAATCCGTCCTGGGCGAGGATGGAACTCGCTTCCTTCAGGTGGCTCCGGCTCTATTGCCCGACTACTTATCTACTACGCTACCTAGGATTTGGCTAATTATTAACGTCAATTTTTTATTTCAACGTAGATATGCCGAAAAAGTTTACATCTGAGTGAGTGCGGCTTTTTTATTTGTGTTCATCAAAAATTGTTACATTTAATTTCCAAAAAAAAAACCGCAATATTGCGTTACCGTTGGCATTTCGCATTCACGGGTTGGCTCGAAGGAGCCTTTGATTTATTTTTCTAGCCTGTGAAGATCGAAGGGGGCTCTGCTCACTGGGTATAAAGCAAATTGTAAATAAGAAAAATTGCGAGAATTAAGATAATATTTCTGCTTTCCTTTCTTTGAATTTTTTTTCAAATATGAAGAGACCAAACGTTTGTAAAGTAACATGCCGCGACCCCTACGCATTAAAAAATCTACGTAGTTTATCGAGATAATAATTAAATCAATATTTTACGTTTACAGCTTCGGTTGAGCTACAATCAATATTACATTTGACTGGGCTCAATTCAGAATAAACTATTGGCTGATGATCAATTTTGCCCTTGTTAACAGAACTTAAGGATGGTAGAGTTCCACAGGGTTTTGACTCTCGCCTTGCATTTTGGAAAGCAGAGGAGCTTCACAAGTTTGCGTTTCCAGCTTCAGAACTAATTTTTGCTGATCTGCTGGATGACACAGATTACCACATGTGGCAACTTGTTGTAAGGATGAATGAACTTGTATTCAACAAAAGAGATGCTTGGAGCCATGAGGATGTTAACCTTTTTGAGAATCTTGCCCAGAGATATGTAATTCTGTTAGAAGAAAACAGGGGTCTTTCATCTTGTGTTGTTACTGCACATAACCTTATACACATTTCAAGTGATGCCAGACGGTTTTCGCACCCAGACAACTATTGGTGCTTTTCATTTGAAAGAGCAGTGAAACGATATGTCACAACAAGCTGTAATTTCAAAAATATTGAGTGCAGCTATGCCAAGAGGGAAGCACGCCGTGAGCTGCTGAAACACCTTGCTGAATACCATAATGTGAGACCATACAAGATTAACTTAGAGAAGGTACATTTGACATATTTTTGAATTTCTCTCTTTATAAATGAATGAATGGATGAATCATTTATGTACTGAAACTTCCAGGCCTTTGCTCAAATAATCATGCATCCATTGAATGGTAGTTTGACTTTGTAGCAATTCAAGAACTAAATTTCCTAACTTCCTAAATTGTACTATTTTTCTGTTTTTATAAGCGTAAAAGCTTTAAGCTAAATTTCATTTCTTACCTTGTTACATGTAGATGGCTGCCAACAGTTTGAATGCAGCACAGCATTTAAAAAGGACTGCAGGGAATTCAGCAACCCATGTAAACCGCTGTAACAAAGGTATCCTTGTTGGTGGGTTTGAGAAAAACGACATTCCCTTAACAAGGCAGGAAATTGAACTTATCAAAACATGTGTGCCTAGGCAAGATAACGCTGATTACATCTCAGAAGTTGCATATCCCTTCAAGAGCCTTCTCAAACCACAACAAGGAGGTAAAAATGAAGGAATACTTTATCGTGGCGGTGAGCACATCCTCCTTGATCTGGAAAATGACCAACCAGTAGTAGTCGTGGACAGATTTCTTTCTGTTGCAATTGATGAACAGTATCAAACATTTGTGGAAGGAGAAATCCTTCAAATCAAGCATGATGAAGATGGTAATTACTCACAATTTGGAAATACCGGTTATGTCATTGTCGTCAAGAATGATGCTTCACCACAGAAAATTATTGTCCCTGTTACATGTATTTTGAGGAAGGTCATTCTTTACCCTAACCCATGCAAACCTGACGAATCTGTGGTGATTGACTTTCAGCGGAAGACTCTTCCATTGTCTGAGTATGATGTTCTTGTACCACTGTACCCCAAAGAGGGAGACATGGTACTTATAAATGGCACTGATCCTGAGCCATGGCTGGCAAAGGTGATAACTGTTGATGCTAGCCATCATATTGCCAAAGTGTTGTACTATATCAAGAGTGGAGAAAGAGAAGATAGTGGTATGAAGATAAACATTTACACACAGGAAAGAAATTCCCGAATAGCTTATGATAAAGTTTCTTGGAACTCAATAATAAGATTGGCAGCTGGAGAGTGGAATAATGCCACATGGGAGAGGCCATTATATTAGGTACTACTAATGCAAGACACATTTATAGTCTACTTTGAAAGGCCTGCAAGAAAGAAGATACCAGTAGTTAGCTAGAACATTAACTAAAATTGTATACCCATTTATGACACAGTTACTGGCTTACTCCAACTGAATTTCATGTTCTTCCAATTTGAAGTGATTTTAAGTAAACAATCAACAGTGTGGTGTTAAGGGGCTATTCCTGTTAATTAACTTTGCATTTTAAGACAATTTAAATTATAATTCACAAAAAGTAAAGTCTTAACATACATGTATCTACCAAGAGAAATAACTTGTCTTGAGGATAGGACAGAAACCCATGAACTGGATTGAACAAAATTCCTTAAGGCTATGATATAAGATCATAAGCAACAGTGTCTTCTTTTATTTTCAAAAAGACAGTGGTTATTTCAATGTTTCTAAGGGGTCTATTTGCCCATTAACGGGCAACTTTTAAACCATTCATGGTCATAAAGCAAAAAACATTCATGTTTTAAACAGTTAAATGGCACAAAAATGCATTGTCATAAATGCTATGAAATCATTCACAGTTTTTTTGAAAAAACCATAAATGGGTTTTTTTATCAGACAATCCCAATAATGGGAATTATCATAAACATGAATGTTTTTTGTCAAAAGACATGAATGTCTTTTTCATACCACATCAATGTTTTTCTTGGTCTATTTTACCATTAATGGGAAATTTGCAAACCATTCATGGTCTTAAAGCAAAAACCATTCATGTTTCCAATAGAAAAATGCCACAAAAAAGCCATTGTGGTAAAACTTATGTACATTCATGGTTTAATTGCAGTAACCATCAATGTAATTAAATTAACATTCATGTTTTTATTTCCAGAATGGAAATTTAATTTAAAAAACATTCATGTTTTTTTCCCAAAGTGGGAAAATGGTAAAAACCACTATGTTAATAAAAAAAAACATGTGTGTGTTTTAGGAATTTTTTCCTGTGTAGTACGCGACCTGCACCTACAAGCAATCACCATGACTTTTGCAGTTTGTGTGGTTGCTTACTGGAGGCTTGACTGTATTTGCTCTACAGTGTGATAACACAAGCTTTGATGTCAAACAGGTACAATAGGGAGCTTAAGCAATCACGACGGCAATGCCAAGGAAAACTTCACTTGAAAAAAGGATTCATGCTATTTTAAACTACTTTGTAGTTTTTCTAATAGCCCATTTCTGAGTTGCTCTTAGGCTCCTTTTCAAACTGAGGCCAAGTCCAAAACCATTCATATGAAGATGAGTTTTCTTTCACATGCAAATAAAACTTATATCCATATGAATGGTTTTGCACTTGGCCTAGGTTTGAAACAAAGGCTAAGAGCAACTCGGAAATGGGCTATTTGCTTAGTTTGTCTAATGTGACTGTAGCGTCCAGTAGCTGAATTTGTAGGGACGGCTTTTAAGAAAATTAACTGTTGTCTGTTCATGTTCTCCACAAAACCTATAATTTAATCATTTAACACTGTTGTCTTGCAGGGAACAGCAATGAAATGTACCAAAACGTAAAATGCAGGTGCAGAGGCATTGTTTTCACTCATGTAAACCTATTGTTTTGAGCCATTCTCGCTGCTGTCGCCATCGTGGTTGCTTAAGTTTCCTCATGTATAGGGAGTGGGACATCACCTGCAGCTAAGGCCAGTAGTTCAAATTTGCGCATACATGAAAATTTTACGGGATTAACAGATTTGGCTATCAAAATGTAGTTAATTGTCTACTGGTCTACTTACAATAACATAAAGTTTGGATTCTTTGTGTGGATCCCACTCAAATTCATAACAATTCAGTAAATTTCCTTTGCTTCTGATATTGTAAACACCACTTGACATAGGCACATCTAAAATATAATAATTATAAATATTTCAATTACTTTAAAAGGACAACAATAAGGCAAGTGAACATTAATTTTTAGTAAGTAAGAATCCAGTGTGATAAAATTACAAAACCAGGGATGGAAATTAGCACTGCTACCTATACTTGCCAGCAATTTTCCCAATAATCAATCTTTTGTACTTTATATCATAAACACATACTTTTACTCGCCCCCTATTCTTAATGGCCATAGGCCCATGTGCCTGTAGATTGTCAGCCAATCAGCTTCACATAGGCTGGTCATGTTTACAAGCAAGTACATTGATCGTGGTTGATCTCCCCATTCAGATCAGTTTCCCTGCTATAATCGCAAGTGTTTATTTCCTCATTAAGCAACCTTCTAAGAGCTTGGTTTAGGTACACCCTGCTGGGAGTACTTAGTTGTGCTCCATGACACCCATCTCATGGTTTCTATGCCACTCACTGACCAGCTGGCCCCATTGACTAGCCTCGCTCATGGTGGCAGCACTTGGGTCCTGACAACACTTCCCCTCCTACATGTACCTTCTCCCACAAAATCTGTGCCTTTCAATTGTGTTGACATTTATTGTACACTTTTGTTGCAATGTGCAGGTTCTGTCAAAATTACAGTGTACCTTTCCAACCGTGAAAACCTTGTGGCCACATGGTGTACTGCTGAGTATGTGTTGTGGCTCAATTTGTTTTTGGTTTGAAAATGTTAAAACCAGTTTGATTTTAGTTTCCCATCAACATATGCAACAGCTAGTCAGAATGTTCTTCTCAATAACATGAAAAACAATAATTCTTTATCATGCTATTCATGCTGATTAATTCACGTGTGAGAGACATGTTGGAAATGTTTTGACTAAAACTTTACACTTACAGGGATAAATACATTTTATGACATGATGATTTTCCTTTTGATCATGTTCAACTTGGCAAACGACATGCCTTTCAAAAAATATTACACTGCCCAGATGACCAATATTTGTAATAGTTTGTAGGGTGGCTATGGTTAAATGCATCATACTTTAACAGCAAAATGTAAATATGAAAAAAGTGATGTTTTCCATTTCTAAAAATAATAATTGAGTATTTTTTTTACCTATTTCTAGTATTCTGTCAGCTGGTCTATTACTCTTCCATTCCTCATATTTTTCAGATTCTTGCACTTGGAGCTTTCTTTCATAGAAACAAAGCTTGACTACACTCTAAAATATAATGCAAACAAAATATGAAATAATTAATTCAAAATAAAAATTGAATATAATATACAGGAAATTCAAATCGTGACACTATTTCCATGTAATGAAAGTAGTAATGTGTTGTAAGATCTTTACATAACTTGTATCTTTGTTTGGTTTTAATATTCATAGAGATGTCAAAAATAGATATTAGAGTGCAGAACTTATTAAGTAAATAAATAAATTAAATCATGTACAGCATGCTAGAAACTAGTCTTGCACTTTAGAGCAGTTTTCAATTGAGTGTCGTAAAACCAAAACCCAAGTACATGTAATCACTCTGGCCAATCACAACAGACGCAGATAATCCAATGAACCAATCAGAACTCAAAGTAAACACGTACCCAGCACCAAGTGCAGAAAAACTTGTGCAGTCATGATTTTGATTTTCATTGGATGAAAAAGTTTAGATTTTTTTTAGCAAATCACATTAATGCATACAAATGCAAAACCAAAGCAATCGTGAATTACTTTTGACGCTCAATAGAAATCGCTCTACCCACCAATGATAGTAATGTGCGGTAACATACCTTAACATACTGTCCTTCAAACTCAACTGCTTCAGTTGAATGACATGATAACTCCACCAAATAAGACTGTCCTGAGATGCGATTAAAATGACAAAAAAAAAAAACATTTGGAAACATAGACATGCTAACCAGTAGACTCTGTATCATACATCCACTGTTCCATTACCATCTACCTCAGCGGAAGTCAGAGTGCCACAGGACCTCACAGTCCCCATCTCCTAGAAAATGTCTCACTGCGTTGTAGAGGTGTAAGTACTCAGGCTGAAAATCGGGCGTTTATGCTCCGATGACTCCAGAGGCTAATGGGCTCATGTGAAGCTCCTTGGGCCAACCACCCATTGAGTGGATTAAAGCCAGTTAATAATAATAATAATTTAATAATTTATATTGTGCAAAATTCATGAAAATGATCAGATGCGCATTACAGTTAAGTATAAGTAATTATCTACACTAAAATAAATAAATATTTCAATATCATGTCTAAAATAATTTAAGAATAATTATATAAATAATTGTCTCATATAAACTAGAGGAGTTACAGAAGTTACTTCTAGAAGCTAACACACACAATACAGCAGCTTTTGAATCTCTCCTTACGGACACTCCCATTACACAACACCTCTCTCAATTGCAGACAATTCACTTGGACTTGGAGTTGAAATTTCATATAAGGTAAAGTCGCACTCGGGCCATGATGGCCCACACGGCCGGAGCTTAACCCGGTTTCCGTAGCATGAAGCAACTAGGAATATTGCTACTCCCCCCTGGATGGGATGCTAGTCCATCGCAGGGTTACCCCCAGCATTTTGTCGCCGGTACCCATTTATACACCTGGGTGGAGAGAGACAGTGTGGAGTAAAGTTTCTTGTCTAAGGAAACAACATGACGGCAAAGACCAGGCTCGAACCACCGACCTTCAGGTTGAAAGTCCGACGCGCTAACCACTAGACCACCGTGCCGCCGACTGTATGTGAAAGTTCAAGGTGTTAAACTAGTTTAGTATTAGAACTGAATACAGTACCTTGATTAAGATATGTGAGTGAGTCTTCTTCCAGCTTTTTTGTTGGAGATGTTGGAGCTCTCAACACATGAAAGAATCCACAGTTCTGGCTGAAAACGTTTGTAAAAAAAGAATGTCAGAAAAAGATATGATTTTACTTTAATTAGTAAGTCTCACATTTTTAAAAGTAAAAATATTCTCAGGCTTGCAGAAACAAATGCTCTTCTCACTGTCTTGTAAAGTTTCAAATCTACCATTCGCCAGCCATACAATATCATTAATTTTGTAAGTGAAAATTTGACATAAGATGGTTAGGCCACCAGCCTTTCAATAAATACCAACAAAACAAAAATACTGATCAAATGAAATAAGGCAGCAATCTGTGAATTGTTCAAAAGCATTTTACTACCATGTTCAAGACAAAGCAAGCTGAGCTCCTTCAGCTAAAATAATGTTGTAAAAGCTCTGGTACAATTGCACCTACCCATTCTTTGCACTTTGGACAGATGACATTTGTGATGGCTGAGCCCTTAGTGTCTCCTGCTTCACTGATTGTATAGAAGAGTTCATGGCCGATGAAGATGACACCTCTACATTAACCCTTAAACAGACAGAAAGTCAGCCATTAACAGAGGCTATTTTTTTGTTTTAAGAGAAACTAAAAGCACTGGCATCTGAGAAACTGAGATGCAAAGTGCCAAAAGGGTCTGTTGATGAGTGCTATGTTTATCATTTGCTGCATTTCCTTGATTAATTAATTATAAGTGCACTCCCCCAGATTAAGTGTCCTCCCAAAAAAAAAAAAGCATAGATCCTGAGTGCTGACACATTCAAATGTTCAGCAATATCATGTTAACGGTTATAAAATTTTCCTTGAATTGCTTATTATCTATGATACAAGGCTGTTATTTTAAAGCTTTGGGGTTGCTGAGAGCTGCACAAGATAGTCTCAAGTTGTTGTCTTTTAGTTATTTTTAAACTTGAGTTGCTGCACATCTTCAATGCAGTTACCAGCTATAATAGCCAGCTACAAATGACACAAGGTGGTAAATTATTAAATTGTTGTTATTGTTTATCAACATATGATGGTTGGATAGACAATAATATATAATCATTATAAGAATATACACGTAATTACAGAAACGTTGTCACAGAAAAAAACAAATACAAAATAGGAATTATAATAACTTACCGTAATCATAATATTCACAGAGCATAAAAGAGAAATTGTTAAGAAACAAAAAACTATTTATTCCTGAGATAAAAATTGGTTCATTTGTTTGATATAATGATTTGTTTGGAAGAAATATCTGTTGAAATGTCAGAATACCTCTGTGAATATCATCGAGGTAATTAATTTCTATTTGGTACAGTATTTTATTCTGTATTTTCTACGACAACATTTCTACAATTAGGTGTATATATTAATTTATTACATGACTAAGACTTTCAGAGGGCCAATAACTAAAATCAACCAATCAGAATGCTCGATTGTCGGTCCAATATTCTGTAAGTATTGGACCAGGCATTGTCCCGAATGATCCCGCACGATCCTCCCGCCGGCAGGAGTCATGTAATAAATCTCTTATTAACCAAGCTTGCTCGGGACCGTACTGGGAGAATATCAGCCCTCGGTCTTTTCTGTATGGAACCTCGCTGCGCTCGGTCCGTACTGTCAAGACCTCCGGCCGTTTTTCTCCCAGTACGGCCCTCGCGTTTGGTCAATAAGATATATAAATTGTTTATTATGCAATAAAAAGTATTTATTTATGAATGATACATGTATATCATAAAATAGTTATACAATAAAACAATTTTCCAAGGTTATTGACAGCGTTGTCCTTGCAGGCAAGAGTGTAATATTAAATGACATCTCAAATTTGCACTTGTTTTAGTGCATAAAATTATTCACACTCTGCAATGCTGTAGAGTAAGGTGTACTTACGCAGCTGATGAGTCAAGATCTACAGTGTCCATGTTCTGAAAGACTGCGGAAGGTTCATCCTTGAAAATGGGCAAGTTAAGAACATCGCTTTGAAAAAGAAAAAAAAGTTGAACAGACATCAGTGCCAGTCAAAAGCTTTTCATGTTAGACAAAACCTCTGAAACATAAATTATGCCAGCTATATAGAATAGAATAGAATAGAATCAATATATACATATATAGTACATGAACCTTGAAATTATTTTAAAACTCTTCATTCAAGGTTTAACTATCTTTGGGGTGTGCTGTCATCCATTTCTGATGGGGCATTTTGTTGGGGAGTCTTGTGTTGGGGGTGTTTTGTCTTGAGGCGTTTTTGTCATGGGAGTGTTTTGTCTTGGGTGCATACTGTAGATGGCAACCACTGGGAATCTGAAATCTAGAGATTTTATGTCTTTTGTGACCATGCATGCCAACCCTTATCTTTAACACTATCATGCCTTTCAGGGGACCCTTTGAGGATTAAAAATGTTATGTCTATATTACAGTCAATACCTGAGCATCAGTACAAGGTACTAAGATAACACAATGTCTGTTATAGCGTGGTACAGGTCTGCAAGTTGGCAGTTGACCGTACTGTACAGATAATTAACCATAGAACCATAGAAGCTTACTTTTACGGATCAGTGGTTTAACCCTTTAACTCCCAAGAGTGCTAAAAATCAACATTTAACAAAAATTCCAAATTTCATTTTATAAAATATTCAAAATATACCAATGGTACCATGCAGAAGTACTGCTGAAGAGGTTTAATTTGAATGGTCACACCACAGGATTTTATTGACAGACTGAATAGTTAGAACTTCTGTCCATTACATGTACTTGTTGTGGTTCAATTTTATCCTTGGTTCAAATCTTATTTTCCTTTGTTTTTGGCTATGGTAATGTATGATAATGAGTTTTAAACAAAGGAAAATAAAATTTGAACCAAGGATAAAATTGAACCACAACATATTCATAACTGACTTTGGATCTGAAAGGGTTAATACCATTATAACAGTTGCTGTAATAATCAACAACAAAAATGTTTATAAATAATGTATCAGTTTATACATGTATGTATGTCATTAATTAGAGGTTTGCACTTATCATTTGACATTAATATCTAATGAATATGGCCAGTTTCTCTAGACTTAAAAGTTGACACACTTAATCACAGTAAATCTACATATCTATACTTAACAGGAAATAACAATATATGGCAAGAAATGCTGTATCAAATAACAAAAGCTCACAAACAACCTTTCATTTTTTTTTATAAATTTCACGAACATAAAAAAATTAAGAATAAGCTTAAGGCTCCACTACCAAGACCCATGAATCAAAACTTTATATTACTATCAACACTTGAAGAATCCAGTTCCTTATCAAGAGAAAAAATTTCTGTATTTTCTCATTTGAATAAATAACATGTCAGATTACAATTGACAGAAAGTATGAAAATAAAAATTGTTGATTTTCCGTCTTGTTTAGTCATGTAAACCAATAGTGTACCAAACCAAGGGAAGAAGTGTTATCGGTTCTTTTTAATAGAGTGTGACATATATTTTTTTGCTCTTACCTCATGTTATATGCTCCATCTGTTCCAAATTCATTGCCCAAGCCTGAGAGATTCAGCAATTCTGAAGCGAGCCCACCATCAAGTCCCCCATCCATGTCGTCCATTCGCCAACTCGTATGACTCGCCATAACGGCGATTTGCCTCGCCGTTTAGCCTCAGGAACGCATCAATTGGAAATAATAGAAACTACGACCCCCTACACGCCTAAAACACAGGCTTTCGCAGTAAATAATGAGACAAAAACGATGTAAATTCACTGGAATGACAGGTCAACACGCTTCAAAAGGAACCTGCACATGTTGTTCGAGGTTATGAGGAGATTGGAACGAGACTAGCCTCGATTTCATGCACTGCTTTGCGGGAATTTCAGAATGTTGTTTACAATTTTCCGATACCCAGGTTATTTACACAAGCAATTTCGTATCATCGGTAAACAATTAAACTTGGCCCTGCAGAAGATGGAAACGTTGCAAAATGTACCTGCATCAACCCAAAACACTGCAAAAATAGAAAAAGTGGATCGCTCTAAGTGTAACCCGCAACGAAATATCCAACCCCGTCCCTTTCCCCGCTTCCGTAAAAGATCCTTGGTCATCCTCGGAAATTCCGAAAGTTAAGGGGATTCTGGTTAGACTTCCAAAAAAAAAAACTCACTAAAAATGCCGTTTAGAAGCCATTTCATGGCTGTTTATTTATAATTTTGATATTTTATCAAACCCACGGTCACTTATTCAAACACCTGAAAGACTCCAAAGAATGCCACAGTTTATGTTCACCTAATGCATGGTTCAATTCCTACAGTTACCATCCCCCCCCCCCTGGCACACCCCCGGGGATTTGCCATTTTTTCCATTTTTTTCTTCACCTGGCGTCCTATTCCCCACCCCCGGGCACAAAGAAAGAGGTAATTCCCCACCCCCGGTACACTCAACAGCAAGCTGCAACGTTTCTTAAGAAGACAGAAATATTTATTATATAAATCCACCGAACAGTTTACAAAATAGACATGGACTGGACTAGACTCGTATGGCAACAAAGATCAGGAAGCATCAGTGAAGCATCTCTCCCATTGTTTTTCTCGCGTTTCTTTGGCTTTAATTGCTTCAAATACAGGCTTTAATTTTGCCAAATTGTTTTCTTCCAGCCAATTACAAAGAAATTGTAAGGATTTCCCAGCAAAGAAGTCCGCTTGTTGAGTCATGTCGTCCGCCATGTGCTTTTACGAAATTTTCGCCCCATAATTCCTTGCGCATGTAGATTATCCCCACCCCTACCCCCGGGACAAGAGTACTTGCAAAATTCCCCACCCCTGGGCCACAAGGGCCGACTTTGTCCCGGGGGTTGCCCGGGAGCATGCATAAGAGACGGACCATTTAATTTAATTTTTTTTTTGAGGGGGGGGGGGGGGGGGCTACCCTGGGTGCCAGAGGCTTTTTTTTTTACTGAAAACGGCGAGTTTGAGCGGCGAAGCCGCGACAATGAGGCGCAACGAGGGTCCTACTCACGAGTTGGCTTTGGCTTTGGCTTTGGCTTTTTTTTTTTGGCTTTTGGCTTTGTACTGACGCAAGCAGTAAGAATAGACCAATTTCGATATATTAAAATTCATACTTGGCTCCGAAGCTTGGGGAATAAAACAAAACAAATTACATTGAGGTCCACTGTTGAATTATTCATTTCTTTTGTTTTATTCCCCCAAGCCTCGAAGCCAAGTATGAATTTTAATATATCGAAATTGGTCTATTGATACAGCAGCTTGAAGTAGTAGCACTAGTTTGAAGGACATTGATAGGAATGGCAAATGAAGCATTTTATTCAAGCATACTGTACAAGACCATTTAAAGACATAATATACAAGACCAAGAGAAAATATTTGAACTATTTTCTCTAGACAAGACATATACCTGTTGGTTGACAAATAAAATGAGATACATGTAATGAGAAAAAAAATCATTATGGGAGCAACAAGAAGATGCTGTATTTTTGCAGACTTACAAGCATTGCTCAAAAGAAATCACAACTGGAAAATCATTAAAAAATAACAGGTCAGAGCTGAAGAGAAGACAGGTAACCGGCACATAAGCTAGACTGGGTAGCCAGTCTAGTTTAGGGCATAATTTGAGAGCACAAGTGAGCAATCTTGTCTCCCAAGGCCACGTTCCTTTTAGTCAGCACCACGGAAGCAGTCGGTCTATCCCTGACCAGAAACACGCTGGCTCTGGGGACAAGATTGCCAAGTGAGGGGCACAAAAAAAGTCAACTATAAGGACAGTGCTGTTTCCTCAAGTTATATTAGCTTTGAGGATATACAATTATCAAACTCAATAATAATTCATCAATTTTGAATAAAGAAAATCATAAGCGTGACGGTGGTTTAGAAACCCGATCTTAATTAGCATTGATTTTTGCCGATATTATTTATTTGTTTTCTCTGCACTCAATCATTAGGGCCCAGTTGTTCGAAAGCAAATTAATGCTAATCCAGGATTTAAAGAGTTAACCAAGGATTACATTTCTCTTTCTAAGATATTATTAATTTTTCAGTCTGTCGAGTGTGATCATCTGGGTTAGTGTAGTTCTGAAAAGAACTGTTGTTGTTGACATTGACTGATATTAATATTTCGACAACCTGAGTGGAAAGCAAATTTAAAGCAGATTTAAAGCTACACGTGAAGACATGTCCAAGTCGAACCTAAAGGGCAGAAATACTTTGGAAAAATCTCCACAATGGGTCATTTAACTGGATTCAAAATTGGCACTAATACTTGGTTAGCTTAATCATGCTTTGAACAACCCGGCCCAGTTTGAGAAGCTATATCAAATACTCAAAAGAGTGTTTCTTCAGGTATCCAAATGCCTTGAAGTCGGTTAACAAAACTCGGCTGCACTTCGTTGGCTAAACTACAGAATATATATACAGGTCCACTTTTTACCGTATACCAAACGAGCTGGCTCGTTTGGCCTGTTTGCTCTCCACTGCCGACCCAAACGAGCCAAACAAGCCACCAAATACATAGACCCAATACCTCAGCAAGTATATAATTTATTTCTCGTTCTTTAATCCACCACCCAGCCAAACGCGCCACCAAATACATAGACCCCTTGCTCCTCGTTTTTTCAACCCTGGAACTTCTCGTGTTTGGAAATCTTGATGAAACACTGTCAGTGGCGTAGCCAGCCTATAGGCCCGTAGGCCCGGGCCTACAAATTTTTCAGCCCACTTGTGTTACATTTTTAAGAATTGGAAATGAAAAATTCAAATCCATTCTCTTTTATTAAATATTAGGATTTCGGTGTGTCAAGATACACATAAAATCACCAGAAGGTGAAGGATAAAGCATTTTCAAGGGCCAATATCGAAAGATTTTCCGGCGGGGGCATGCCCCCGGACCCCCTAGAAGCGGATAGCCAGGCCTACAACTCTTCTAAAAGTTGCTACGCCCCTGACTGTTCCTTGTGTTTGATACATTACTTAAATATTTTGTGGTTCAAGAACTTCCCGACAGGCCACTAGTCAGTGATTGCTTCTTTCTCCTCCATGTGCGCACTTCTGTTTTGAAGGTCATTGTTCATTTTATTTAGATCTTGCAGTTGCTGGTCAATTTCTTTTCTAAGAGTTACAAGACTTGTTTGATCCAGCTCTTGTATTAAAGTAAGAACAGCAGACAAAATGTTCTCATTCTGAAACGAAAACTCAACATTTTAGTTGATTTAACAAAAAACAGGTTTCACTTTAAGGGGAGTAACACCTTAATTTTAATGCAATTATTATTGCAAGATTTTCAAAGGAGGTATAGAGAAGAAAAATTATTTTTGAAACACTAACAAAGAGTTGATACCCATGCAAGAGCATCCAGATTGGTAGTGGACTATTTCGGTGTCTGTCTACTTATCATTAAATTCATATAATATTTTATAAATTATCGTAAAACTTGCAACGTGCCTTACCGTGAGCAACTAACAGCTGGTGATATTGTGGAAACTTGTAAAAGAAAGTTGGTTGGGTGCTCACGGTAAAGCGCGTCGCACTGTAGATCTTTAGTATTTTTTATTTTTCTAAATTTCACAGATCTTCTCCCCCTTGCTTTTCCTCTTATGAAAAACTCCTAAAAAAATCACCAAAAAATTCACAAAACATGATGACATAACATTCATCTACAAACCTATGAACTGGCAATTTTCAATTGCTTGAAACATCAACGAGATAATTCCATAAAACCAAATCTCAAGTTGCAAAAAAATGTCTGATGTAAAGAGCCATGGGAAATTAGTGGATTTTTACGCTATATAAATATTATTATTATTATTATTATTATTATTAATATTATTAGGAGTGAATTTAGCCCCGATGATGATGATGATGATGATTACAGTCGAACCTCCTTAATACGGATACCAAAGGGACAGACCAGTGTCCGTATTGTAGAGGTGTCCATATTATAGAGGTAGAGATTGTATGAATTTATGTATCTTCGGGACCAAGAGAACTGTCTGTAATAGAGAGGTGTCAGTATTATGGAGGTGTCGGTAAGGAGAGGTTCGACTGTATTATGTCTGATTCTATCCTCTGCTTGCCTCATGGGCAAGTGACATTTTTTGGGGGCATTTTAGTTTGTGGAAAAAAAATTAGGAAAATTACAGAATAGTGAGTACCGTAAGAACTTCAGGCTAGTACATTCCTGTTGCACCTTTATTTTTACATGGCACTCTTGGAAGTTAAAGGGTTTTAACTCTTTCACTCCTAGAGTCAATTATGGAGCGTGACGAGATCCTGGACGGCCTGCAAAGACGTTGCTTAGTATTTTAATGGAAGATGCTTAGGTGGAGTCTAGGGAAGAGCTTGCTAGCCTGTTGGCTGATCGGGACGTGTGGCGTGTCAGACACAGGGCCTGTCTCAAATATCGTGTTTGAGTCAACAGATGATGATGAAGAAGTGTCAATTTCTAACTTCTGAGTCTGTCGACGAAATCCTATGGTGTGACCACTCAAATGAAACCTCTTTAAGTCAGTACTTTTGCATGGTACCATTAGTTTTTCAATTTTTTTCAAAATGAAGTTTGGGATTTTTCTTGAATTTTGATTTTTAACCCTGTTAGGTGTTAGGGGTTAAGAGCATAAAGCCATTCCTTTTGTGGTGTTTAAAATTACTGCAGTTTTTACAAACAACTCACCCGAGGGTCTGATGAGGTTCTTGATCCTTTTTTCTGGATGTTTGTTGTTGTCATGGCTGCAGTAGCATTGGGCTGATCCTCTAAGAGCAGTGGTTTGAGTCCTAACTGAGCCCGAAGTTTACTATAAACAAAAAATGCACTAAATAAGATCCCCAATAAAGTCCTCTCCAAAATCTGTCACCCCAAAAAAGTCATCACAAATTCAGATAATTTGCATATTTCAAACCCCCGAAAAAGTCTTTGCACCTCTGTTTCACTATTATACCTGAGTACCCCCTGGGTTTGTTGCAAATATCAAGCCCATTATGTAAGTTATAACTCTAAAGTCTCACCCACCCTGGCATCCAAACCAAATGGTACATGCATTGTTTTGCTAACAAGGCTGCATTGGAATGGATTTTTCTGCATATTGCAGACAACTTGCATCTACTTTTGAGTCTGTTTCATCACCTGATGCACGTCTTTGGGAAAGTTTTTGTTTTCAAAAGGTCTTCAAAAGCTAGGCAATCTGCCCTCCCTATACGACCACAGAGATGCCCTAACGACACAATTATACAACGAAATATGTTATAAGAACCACAAATTGTGTAATTTATTGCCAGACCAAAACACATGAAACGTTAATCTTAGAAATAAGCGGAGTTTTAATGTGTTGGAGAAATAATAATCATGTTATGTGATTCGTAGATTAAGATCATGTGACACTCTCTTGGGGATTACATGTGCTCCTCGATTGCATCATTCTATGATTTAACTTCTCGGCTTGCAGCTTATGTTATTCAGTTCAAGTTGTAACCTTCTTTCGGTTCGTATCAAAGCTAGATTTCTATTAGGTTATGGGCCCAGAATAACGCCCAGGATAGCACATAGGATAACACCCAGAAGAATGGAGAAAATAATTCTCGGGACGAGAGGAGATTTGAGGAATGGCAGTATAAAAATATCACAATCGCATTTGTTTGTTCAAAATGGCGGAAATCACTAAAATCGAGCGCTTGGATGGAAAGAATTATCAATCGTGGAAATACAATATTAAGCTTGTGTTGATGGAACGCAGTTTATGGGGATTTATGATTATAAAAAATTTTCTGCAAGTTTATGTGCTACATTTGCCCTCTCGCTGCATTATGAAACAATAAAAAGTATACCTGCCAAGTCTCACGCCTTGGGCGTGAGTCTCACTCCTACGAGCCCAAAACTCCGATCTCGCGCCTACTCGCGCCTATGGAGCAATTTCTCACGCCTGACACAGATTTGAGCTATCAGCCTTAACTGATTGCATGATGCAATTAAAAATATAGTTACGTTCATGAAAATATGGCAGGTTTCTATCGTTCTGAACATTACAATTACAGCTGGATGTTATTTTAAACGGAGGTCTGAGGTCCATGGAAACTTCCGAATTCTTCGGAACATCTTTGGATATCTTCGGAATAGATCGGGTTCTCTTCAGATTTGGTCGGGTCGCGTTAAGAAATCCTGGCACTTCCACAAAAAATTCTCATGCCTATCACTTGGAAAAAGTTGGAAGGTATAAAAAAGACTGAGGTTGTGAAATGACAACAATCAAATGTGGTTGCATGCACTTACTTGGTTTCATTTACTAGATTGTCATGTGATGATTCAGGGTTATCATTTTCTGTTGGGAAAAACAGAATGTAGCAAGGCTAAGAAAATGATACTGAATTCACTTAAATAGTACTTAACTGCCTTGAACTTGTACATGCTTACAATGTAGTTTAAAATACATTGCAAAGCACCTTGGACAAACTTTTGGACACAGGCACTACATGTATATAAATAAATAATGCATGTACAGTTAATAAAATTATTCCTCACGAAGCGAGGGACAAAAAATAATTATTTGTCGCACGTGGCGATCCACGCACGACAAATTTATCTGGTTGGTGTCCTTCAGCAACAAAACCGCAACAAAACTCCAATTGACGTCATCCAGTGTGTTGAGCGACTGGAAACGAGAATGTCTCAACTTCAAATTTTGGGACCATTGTAAATGTCATGCAACCCAACCTCAACCAGTTAAACCAGAAACCAGTTAAACCAGTTAAACCAGAAATTCCATCTCTCCCTCCCCTTTCGCTAAAATTTAGTGGTACACCCTCCCTCGAGCTTCACGAAGTTCTGCAAGACACATATAATTTTCTAATTATATAAAGTAAATAATGATAGCTAATAAAATGCTGGTCACAGGGCTCAAAAAGAGACCCGTCCAGTCGTCTGAGACAGGCAGATTTCCTTGTGGGGCAAGGAAATCTCTGCTTTAATACTTGCCTGACAGGTGAGGCCCAGGCAAGCTGTCCGCTGACTAAAAAGGATTCTAAAACTTAAAAGCAAACTTTGGCAAGCATGTATATGTAACTGCCCAGGGAAAGTAAAATTTGAGAGTTGCTTCTACAAAGGGCAAGCTGGAATTCAAGTTCTTTTCAAGACCTGCTGGCTGCTGGAGCATAACCAGGGTTCTCAGTAGTTTATTGATCAGGTGGCTAAAGATGTATATGTAGCAGGCAGTTTCATAAGACTATATAAGCCTTGTGTTGCAACATAAGCCTTATACTTTCAAGCCAAAACAGCCGGCTACTTTTGTCTTGACAGAAGGTGGAAATCTGCCTGTTGCTGCCTTAATGAGAACCCTGCATAACCCTGCGATAGACTAGCATCCCATCCGGGGTTGAGTATTTGTGTTCCTTGTTGCCCCATGCTATAGACACCGGAGTCAAGTGCCGGCAGTCAGGGCTGTCATTAGGCTTTGAGGTACGTTGCTGCCTACACAAGGATTATAGGTGGTCATAAACTCAAGATGGCCACCCTTGGTTGTTCTTTGGTCATTTTCAAACTTGAGTTGCCAATCATCTTCACCTCAGTTGCCAGCCACAATAACCAGCTTCCAGCTACTAATGACAGCCCTGAGCAGTGTGGGCCAAATGTGACTTAACCTTTCACCGTAATGTTTAGCTATTAAATCCTCATATTTTAGTGTTTAATCAATATTAGTGTAAACACTCTATTACCCCCCCCCCCCCCCCCGGGGGGCTTATTTATTTTCAGGCCTTCTAGACAGGGAGCTTTAATATTGAAAACTCTCTCTCTCTCAACTTGATAAGAAAGTATTGAAACTGTCCCATATGAAATTGGAAGTTGGAAATGATGGGATCAAGAATATAAATAAAATGTGATTCTAACCTGACCTAAGTAGCTGTGTCATGGTTTCGTAGGGGGATGCAAGCTGGGAGGGGGGGCTTATTAAACACTTGAAGCTCAAGAGGCGGGGCTTATGAGAGGGGGGTCAATAGAGAGGGGGCTTAATAGAACATTTACAGTATTCCCCATTTACATTGAACTTTATCTTTTCAAGACTTCATTATTGATTTTAAGCAATCTTTATACATGAATTTTTTTAACAGTCGACTTAACAGTGCTAAAGAAAATATGACAACAATCACAGTTTTTTTTCTGAGGTGGATGAGTGTATTTTTCACATAATTTTGCATAATTGTGTTTTAATAAAGATTATTGATTGATTGATTGATTGATTAATTGATTGATTGACTGATTGATTGATTGATTGATTGATTAATTGATTGATTGATAATTATATTTACCTGTGCAGGTCTGTGGATTGTCATCTTTTGCTCCATTTGCAGGATTCTAAAAAAGATTAAAAAGTTAAGTGGTTGCTTGATGAATGTTATCTTGATTGTCACTTATTTTCACAGCTACTTGATTAAATTAAAATGAAAATTTCATACTTTGTGAATCATAATTTTCCCTGCCAAAACTCCATTACTGTGGGTGTTTATTGTGTATACAAAATGTTTTCTTTAAAACAACAACAGTCGACTTTTAATACAGACAACTGCACCCATCGATATGGACAACAGAAAAACTGTCTGTTATCAGGTAAATTAAAGGGTGTTACGAAAACGAAGACCCTCGAAAACGAAGACCTAAGACCTAAGACCGGTCTTCGTTTTCGTACTACGAAAACGAAGACCCCGTAAAACAGAAAAACATTGAAATTACAAGTTAAAATCAGCAAGGCTTAGTAATATTATACGACATTACACTTCACGCGTTCCTTCCCCATTTATTACGGCAACTACTTGTGCCGCGTCTGCTCTGGCTGCTATGTTTCGCTATGCGAGATAACTTGATTTGGTAGCGACATGGTGGGATAAACTTACCAAAATCCGGATATTCTTACGCTAGAGTAAGGATCCAGGATCGGCAGGCATTAATCGAACGCTTGCTGCATGCCTTTGATAAGCCAGGATTGCGTGACAGTATGAACGCGCTCTGTACAGGAAATGATCCTGGGTTTCTGCAAATAAATAATTTTTGTCTAGTGTATCTAGCGAAAAAGATTCAAACAGTCAGTAAGGCATGTCAGCTGTGAAATTCTCGTTAAAAAGTAAGCAGTTCTCTTTGCTAAGGACGGGTCTTCGTTTTCGTAAGACCCCCGGTCTTCGTTTTCGTACTACGAAAACGAAGACCCTAATATAAAATATCCGAAATCCATTGAAATTACGAGTTTAGACGTGCACTGAGCACCAGCAAAGGTTATTATAGATTTTAATACATTTGTACACTTCGCGCGTGGTGTTTTCTTGCTCTTTTTTACAAATGCTTTCGGTTCTCTGCTTTGTTTTCCTACGAAAGCAGTTGTAAAAAAGAGCAAGAAAACACCACGCGCGAAGTGTACAAATGTATTAAAATCTATAATAACCTTTGCTGGTGCTCAGTGCACGTCTAAACTCGTAATTTCAATGGATTTCGGATATTTTATAGTAGGGTCTTCGTTTTCGTAGTACGAAAACGAAGACCGGGGGTCTTCGTTTTCGTACTACGAAAACGAAGACCCGTCCTTAGCAAAGAGAACTGCTTACTTTTTAACGAGAATTTCACAGCTGACATGCCTTACTGACTGTTTGAATCTTTTTCGCTAGATACACTAGACAAAAATTATTTATTTGCAGAAACCCAGGATCATTTCCTGTACAGAGCGCGTTCATACTGTCACGCAATCCTGGCTTATCAAAGGCATGCAGCAAGCGTTCGATTAATGCCTGCCGATCCTGGATCCTTACTCTAGCGTAAGAATATCCGGATTTTGGTAAGTTTATCCCACCATGTCGCTACCAAATCAAGTTATCTCGCATAGCGAAACATAGCAGCCAGAGCAGACGCGGCACAAGTAGTTGCCGTAATAAATGGGGAAGGAACGCGTGATGTGTAATGTCGTATAATATTACTAAGCCTTGCTGATTTTAACTTGTAATTTCAATGTTTTTCTGTTTTACGGGGTCTTCGTTTTCGTAGTACGAAAACGAAGACCGGTCTTAGGTCTTAGGTCTTCGTTTTCGAGGGTCTTCGTTTTCGTAACACCCTAAATTAAATGGGTTAATTTTAGAGAAAATGTATGGGATGTCTAAACGGACCACACTTAGCATGTATCCATAAAGCAGGGTTCAACTGTACCTATCTAAGTAAGCAGGGTGGTCTAGTTGCTAGAATGACAGACTTTCAATCTGATGGTCTGCAGTTCAGTTTTTAGCCTAAACTGTCTTGTTATTTCCTTAGACAAGAAACTACAATACACTGTTGTGTTCTTCCGTCCAGATATGTAAAATAAAGGGTAATGGCGAATCAACAGCTGAGGACACCTAACCATTTATGAGGGATGTCTTAATGGAATAACATCATCACAGCACATTCAGGGAGAATATAGTTGTGACCATGTGGGCTGCCCGTGACCATAGTGCAATTTAAATTATTTAATTCATTTAAACATACTTGATCTGCTGTAGCAGTAAAGTCGAGGTAAACTGGGGTATCTTCTGGAATGGGGATCTCCTTCCCTTCTTCTGTTGCCTCCAAGATTTCTGCTTCCTCGACAACTAGGTAAATGTATTTACAGTAATGTTAAAATCAAGTCAAATACAATTTGTACCTTCAACTAAATGCAGCTGCATGTCAAACCAATGTTGCTTGGAACTGTTTTGCACAGTTAAATGCAAGAACTGACAAAAGGGGGGGAGCTATCAGGTTCAAACTTCTATGTCTGCCCGGGACAATAATTGACAACTCTGCCTCACAAAGTTCTTGCAATTTGATTGGCCAGTTGGAACGGTAATGGTCATAGAAATTTGAAAAACATCTCAAAAACTGTTAAGTGCCAATGGTAGGTGGTAGGTGCACAGCACTGTTACATTCAACAGGAAAGAAAATTAACCTTTAACCCCTAAGAGTGCCAATTGGCACATGATGTCATAACTTGGCCAATATTTGGTAGATTTGTATGAATTTTTGTCACCAAAGTTGTCTTGTAAGGATCAACTCATTGAAAGCATAAAATTGTGCCCCCTCCTATTTATGATGCAGTTGACCACCCCTATAACTTTTGGATTTTTTTCTGAGTACATCCATAGTCTAAGACATGTGCCACATTAATCTATGCACTGAGAGCTTCAAAATAAGCTATAGTTTAGGGGTATGCCTAACACATAAAAATAGTATGACATTATTTAACATTTTTATTTTTGTGTTTTGAACTCATTTCTATGAAAGCCATAACTTCTTTCACAAATGCTGATATGATTTATGAAATACCCTGATGAATAGCTTTCAAATGGTACATCATACATGGGGGAAGAGTTTGTATTTATAAATTTGAAAAAAATGACATTTGCCTTAAGGCTTAAAGGGTTAAATGGTAACAAGTTGGTGAGAGGTGTAACTAACCTATGGTGTCCAACTTTGTAAGTTTGGGTAAATTCTTAAGCACCGTCATTCTGTAGTGCTCCACATCAGCGCAAGGATTATCAGAAAGCCACAACACTCTCAGCTTTGGAAGGTTCCTCAGACTTCCTATTTCATTGATATCTCTAATATTGTTTTTCCTAAGATAGAGCTCTCTTAACCTGGGACCTAGTGATGCGAGACAAGAAAGAAAAGCCAAAAACAAGAGCAGAAATACCCTTGTCATTTACTCCATTCTTAAAATCACTTTAATTTACTGATTTTATAATATTATTGACACTTTTCATTTGAATTCTAGCAAACTCATTCCTCCAAGGGCCTCTTCATCTAAGATGACCCATCTAGTGGGACAAATTTAGAAAATTTTAGCCTGGTTACCAAGATAATAGATTGTGCATTTTACTGCGCCTTTCAATAACATGTGGAATTTGAAATTCAAATTTCCACCAACAGTTGCGTTTTACACTGCCATCAATCATCTTAGCTTACCTATCAGAAAACAGATCTTCACTTCAATGAGGTCAAAAGGTTACGTCCATGCATAATGATTGGTAGATTTCGATCCATTTTGTTTGTTTCTTTTTAACATGGTCCGTTGGCTTTCGTATTAATTATGATTGATGGCAGGGAATAACGCAACTGTTGTTGGAGATTTGAATTTCAAATTCCGCATGTTATTGAAAGGCGCAGTAACAAACATTTTTACCAAGGAAATCAAGGAGTGAGAAGAGACCTCAGTAATGGACCAGCCTGGTCAAGACAACTCGGCTCATACCAGGCTGGCCCATTACTGAAATCTCTTTTGAGTTTATATTTTGTTGAATGGCATTTACCCAAGCATGACAATAAATCTATTGCCTAGGGTATATAAAGTTTCACTTTGATGAGTACATAAATTTCTAATTGTATAGTAGCTTAATTATAATGGTACAATGTGCAAAGTCCTTCAAACTGGTTATGTTGTTAACACTGCAAAATAAAAGAATAGGAACCAAATTATGCAAATGTACTACATGTTCGTTAAGCTAAACAGTGAAATTTTGAGACAACCACTCATAGGTGATACTTCATAGAGAATTTGTCTAACGGCACTTTTCAAGACTAACCTGAGGCTAAGGACCTCAACGTTTGGCATTTGCCGCAAAACTGAGATCTGTAAAAAAAACCTCATGAAATTAAGCTTATAACGTTAAAGTAACAACTCCAGAAAGATCGTTAGCAAAACATCAAAGTAACGACTGAACAAAAACTTTAGCACTTACATCGTTAAGATCACTCCCCCTGTGGAGAGAGAATACATAAAAATATGAAACTATGACAACAAAAATTGCGCGTCGATTTCAAAAAATTTTCATCCGAGTCCTACCTTTTTTGCTGCACGGAAGTATTGAAGTACACAAATTGATCACTTCACTTACCAAAAATTTAGAGTTTTAACATTTTCTAGAGAGGAAGCTCTGGCTCTTGACAAAATCTGCTGTTCGGATAACCTAGACATTTTGTAATTCAATTCAGTTCTGCGATCGTTCGTTCTTGTTGTTTTCACTGCATCTTTCCGCCATTTTTCCCCAAGGGTCTAATGGTACAGACCGCTGACCTTAAATTAATCGCAATCGGAAGGAGTCGGAAATCTTCGGAAGCTACGACAATATCCGAACAGTCCCGAACTTTTGCACATTGTTACGGCAGGTAACCTGGCCAAACCTCAACAATATCTGAGGTGTTTTGGGTGTTTTTCGTAAAATGGATTCAGCCATGTGACAACTGTTTGAAATTCATGGCTTGGAAAATGTAGCACAGTTCGAAGGCGCATTAATTTCAAGGCGCTGTAGTGAAATAGCGCGCTAAAGAAAATAGATAGGCCGAGAAAATTATAAGCTATCTTTCTTACTTTCGCATCATGGCGGACCGCAGGTTGTGATTTTTTGGACTTTTTTAACGAAAGATAAGTGATGTCTAGCTTGCTGGAAAACGGTAGTTCTCCTTCTGAAGTGGACAGCTTAGACTTGGACGAAGTAAGTTATGCCTCCATTTTTTTGGGATAAATCACTGTCATTTCAACTCTGACATTAGGCTCCCTGACATTGTTGTTTCTTGATATTTTTATAACAAAAATCTTACCTAAGACGTGCCCTTCATGGTATTTCCATATCAGTGACAATGTACACAAATTTAATGAAATCCGAACATAATTTATGAATCTTTAAGTCTAATTTCTTGTTCATTTCTTCCGTTCATTTCTTCTCTTGAAGACTACAGGTTTAATTGAAATGTGATCCCCGCCATTGTCCATTTCATCTTAGTTAAGCTTATGATTTCCTTGGAAAGTGTATTTTGGTTGTCACAGTGAACTCCCGCCCTGTCAAAAAATGGACCCAAAGTAGACATTTTGAATCCCACATTGATCATGCTGTCAGTTTTTCCGAATATCCCACCAACCCTTGCCGGGGTTTGTGCCCTTTTCTTTTTTGACCCTAACCCAGGGGATGTCTTTAGTAGCTGGTAACCAACTATTATGGCCGGCGACTGCAGTGATAATGTCAGATGTTCACCCTGGGCAACAGCTACCCCCAGCACAGGCATCCCAACTTCATGACAGGAGTAGTCAAATAATAAATTAATGATTTATGTAAGCGCTATGAGTGGAACGTGATTCTCTGAAGTAAGCAGGGTTGCATTGCAATGTCGGCCGTTGAGCATTTGAGTACTCTAAGGCATTGTATGGAATTTAAAACAGCATTTAATTTAAACATTCAATAAAGGGTCTTTATCCCCAGGGAGGGGTACTCCGTAATGTTTTAGGTGGGAGTGTTTTGCTGGGACCTAAGAACCCCTAACCCATCTCAGACATAAAATTTCTATTTTCACTACCCCATCTCAGACCAAACAGTTAAATTTGGTAAAAGGCTCTTTATACAAAAAAGGGGTTTGTTTACACAAATTGACAGAATTAGGTGTCAAACCCATACATGCTCATTGAATCGAGTGAAACTTCCACAGGCATGGTTCCAGATGAAAAATGTACCAAAAAAAAATGACAAAACACTTAATTCCTTAAATTGAATGAAAAAGTATACCCCATCTCAGACTAAGTGGGTGAAACTGAGACCCCATCTCAGGCCTAGAAGGTCAAAAACCCAACCCCATCCAGCAGCACATACCCATATAGCTTATATATGGGAGTACCCCCCCCCCCCTCCCCCGGGGTCTTTATAAACCCTTTCACAGCCACAGGCGACTATAGTTGTCATACCCATACTTAAGTGGCCAAAGGTGACTATAGACGGCATAATTTTTATGCTATTTGGGAATTAATAAAAATGTTTGGCCACGGAATTTTGAGGAAACTTTGCCACAAAAGGGTTGAAGGAATAAATAAATTTATTGTCTACTATCAGAAGCTACTTTAAAAGGACAATCATGGTATTAACCCTCTGGAAACATTTTATTTTTTGTGTCCAGGATCCAAGCCCAGAGTCCAGTGTTGTATGTGAACTCATTGATGAGGCTATTGTAGGTTTTTGTTTTGACATTCACCGCTCTATCAAACGTGGAGCATACAGCATTCTTGAACAGTCAGATGAAAAAATGTTAGTATCGACATCAAATTTTTCAATATGATTTGTCAAAACATTGAAGTTTGCTTGTAATGAATCTTACTTAAATTTATTGAGATTTAATCTGCATTTTTCTCTTTCATGTAATTATGGTGGTCAGAAGGAAACAATTTGGTGAGTTTTTTTTATTTTTTATATTTCAATTCTGCTTGGTTCATCATATTGTTTGCATTTTATTGTGATTTTAAGCCACAGCTACATGTGCGATTTTTTGCTTGCACAGATGATGCGATTTTATTGAAAAATTGTGACATCATCCCACATGGTAGTGGCTGCACGCGTGACAAATTTTGGTGACAAAATGTTGTAACAAAGACTGTGCGAGGCTGGGTTGGTAATTAAGACTGAACCTCACTTTAGTTCTTAAAACTTATTGGCTAGATACCCTTTTGTCGCGTCGCAAGTGCAAGAAAAAAGTTGCAGGGCGGCAACACAAGCAACATGTCCGCGATTTTATCACGAAACATTCAACTCCTGCGACTTTTTTCTGCGATTTTTTCAGCTTTTGCGTCGCATGTTCACGAGTGGCAACACATGCGATTTTTACCGTGCGCTGGTGAAGCAACAATTTTGTAAAAGATCGCATCACCTGTGCAAGCAAAAAATCGCACATGTAGCCGCGCCTTTATTAGTCTGGTTATGGTTCCCAGGGTTGGGGATGCCAGATTAGGTCACCCCTGGTGACGACTCCCATATAATCGAGTAATCGTTGGAAATTTTGAGAGGTGCCAGAAACTTATTTTGTTGGTCTGGCTTGCATTAATTATGCGGGATGCCTATGGCACACAGCATTGAAGTTTTAGTTGATTATTCTTCCTCGTTGTCACAAATCACCATGTTTCACCATGTTTTTTTAAAGTTTCCTGTAACCCACGGGACGTCTCGAGAGAATTCCTGTGTCACACCACAATATTTACTTCTGTTCATGTATTTTATGGCAAAAGTCTACATTTTCCACCCATGTGGGAGGTTAGGCAGCGTTAGTGTGATTGCGCATGTACGTGCTTGGTCCTGCTTGTTTCAGTTGGTGATCAAGCCGTGTACAGCTTCTTGTTTGTAAGTGCGGTATAAACAGATTGTGACTGTGGGTAGCCATTCAAAGTTAATGCTTATGTCAACAAAACATCCTGCGTGAACACCTCTAGGCATCTTGTTTTTACTCCTGAGAGGTACTGCACCCACCATGTTTTGGTTCTTTTCAAGTTTATCTTGGTTTCACTTATTTTACCAGAAGTGGTGGAATGTGAGGGCTTGGATGTGTTCGGTCAGGTACCATTGAAGAAACAGGTGGAGTGTGTTTGTCCTAACTGCCAGAGAAACTTGGCCGCCAACAGATTTGCACCTCATTTAGAGAAGTGCATGGGAATGGGACGAAACAGCAGCCGACTGGCTAGTAGAAGGTCAGTGTTCAGCATCTAATTTCTCCTTACAATAATTATTGAAACATTGTCAAACCAGTAGACCTGTGGATAGCTTGATGAACTGCTCACTAACCTTCTTGAAAAAACGTTTAAGTGATGGGTCCTAAAACCTACATAAGATTTTACAAGCCTAATACATGGCATTTCATAAAGTCAGGTAGCATTCAGGGGTCGAACTTAATTTTTTAGTCCACTAGCATAGTTTTGCTAGTAAGATTTTTTTCTACTAGCAAAACTAGTAAGGTCACTAGCTATTTTTTTGAAAATAAGATAAAAATGCGTAAATAGTATACTGTTAATTTTGTGGTCTTCTTTGCCGTTGTCCTGTGGTTTCTTTGGTGGCTCAGGGTTGTCGGGCAAGACGTCGGTCACGTTACCGGTAGCAACTCACAAAGCATGAAATTCATTCTTTTCTGTCACGTTGCTGATTCCAACAAAATGTGAATGCGCAGATAAAGTGTGCACAGCTTCCGTGTAAAGCCACTGGCAAGTGGCTAACACAAAAATACCACAACATTCTCCAAGAACATTCACTCCAAATTTTATTAGAGAAATACTTACTCACTAATGTTTGCTAGAGGATATTTTTTTGACTCACATCTTCCAAAAACCACTCACATTTTGCGAGTTTGCGAGTGTTAATTTCGAGCCCTGGCATTTTTCTTATTTCCGTCTTGTCTCTCAAGCAGTTACCCTCAGCATTTCGTTCTCCAGTGTTCTGTTGGAGAATGAATGCGCTGTAAGTTGTGTAAATGTTCGACCTGAAGGATGATGGTCAACTCCTTGCGTCAGTCTTTGTGGCCCATGCAAGGATGGTATACCATAATATTAAAGAACCCCAAAAAAAGCCTAGTGCTTTAAACTGAAAGAATAAAACAATAAAACTAACATTCATACAGTTTGATGCTATTTTGATTGATATGTTGCACTGCCAGACTTGCAACCACAGGGAAACTTATTGACGGGGAAGATGACGATGATAACTACTTTGATGATGACTGGACATGGAACTCAGACCGAAAGCCAGGTTTGTTGCATTCTCATCTGATTGTGCCAATATGCTGTATAGCAATAGGTGTTTGAAGATTTTTGGCTAATACACACTTACGACGTAAGTATGAAAGCGAGGCCTAAGGGCCACCAAACTTACCGCAAACTTCAAAAAAAGTAAATATGGCAGCGGAAACAAGTGCGATTTGTGATTTAGAGCTTAAAAATTAACCCCAGAAGATATTCCTGGAGCAGATATAGTAAATGAAAGTCAGTTGAAAAGTGCACGGCGGAAAAACTAACCTTCGGTAAGGATCCTTCGGAAATGCATGAAACGTCAAGTCTTTCCTATTATCGGAACGATTATTACAAAGCGCAGCGACGCAACATTTGTCAGAGAATTTTTATTGTAGTTATAGGCTGCGCTTCTGCCTTTTTAATTGCGATGTGGCCCTTAGGCCTCGCTTTCATGCTTACGTCGTAAGTGTGTATCACAAGTGCAAAACATGAAGTTTTATTTTTTTCTTTTCCATAGGCAAGAAGAATAAGAAAGACAGGGTAAGAAAAATCAGATTAACTAAAAGTACATGTGTATCACTCATTTTTTAAATACAACCCTTACAAGATTTAAAAAATAGTAATAAAATCGATGGCATAATATATTTTATTATGGTATTTTCATTTGCAGGCTAATTCCCCAAGGAGAGCTAAAGTTCCCAGGAGAAATGGTAAGATGAAACAGTACATTAAGTTTCAAATTCATGTGAACCTCTGAGTTAACCACTAGATCACGATATCCCATTCAAGTCAATTCAATTCTCAGTCAAACCCTTACTTCAACTTGCCAACACTTAGTGACAGACTGCACCAGAATCTGGTGCACTTGAATGCCAGCATCAAAGCTTAGTCCTAGTTTTCCCTCGGCTCGCTTCACTAGCCACCTTTCTTTTTTCCACATCCCCAACCAGGAAGCCTGTTCAGTCACAGGCTTATCATCTTCTGTAGGTGACCAACTTTCATTTCAACCTCGTTCCCAGGGTCCTCCTCTTCACATCCCCCCAAGAGCGGGGGGGGGGGGGGGGGGGGGGGGGGGGAGAGGAGGAACCAGGGAACAAGGTTGTTGGTAAATTGTAGAAACTATTGTTGGTTAGTTTTTGTGTTGAAGTGTGGTCAGCGCTCCAAGCTGCGACCATTTTGGTCGCCATGGCGAGTGGAAAAAAAAATTGGCGACTGAATTATCGGCGAAGGTCGCCCAAGGTCGCTCAAAACAATAAAGTCGACTTTACGTTTTATTGATTTTTAATTGAATCATCGTTAAATCAAAGAAATATTACGATGCTTTTCTCCTGTATAAGGTCAATGATGAATCTGTTCCTCTTGCATCGCAAGACATGTGTACTGGCAAAAGGATCTGCGTAACGTGGCTTCGAATTCATTGAGCGGCCATTTTTCAAACATTCAGCAGTAGTGTCTTCATGTAAAGCAGCATAAAGTGTCTTGAGTTAATGAAACAACAATTTTTGACAACCAAAATTTTCCAATGACGACCATTTTAAAAATGTAAGTCGCCAAAAGGCGACTTATTGAAAAAATGAGCTTGGAGCGCTGGTGTCATTTGGTGATCACAACTTCCGCAACACCAAGCAACTGCCAACTATTATGGTTCTTAGGGTGACTACAGGGATCCGTACTCATAAATTTTTCTTGAAAGTCGTCAGCCAGGCAAGCATGCCTGATGATGTACTTGCTCAGGCAAAATTTGGGTTGCCCGGCAAAAGTGCGGAATTGTAGAAAGAACAGTAATAAAATTATGTGTAACTTGTGAACTGTAGCTGATTCTAAGCTAAGTGAAGCTAAGTGAAGAGCAGCCCTCTGTGAACACATTGTTATGGGCAACAGTTTTGTCTATTTTGGATGCCTTCTTACAGATTTCACAAAACATTGCGCCACCAGTTGTAACTGTTTGCGATGTAAGCTAGCCACGTTCTGTCGGTTTACCACGAGGGCAAGAAGGTTTTTCCTCATAATCAAGCTGCTGCTCTTTTTTTTTGTCGGAGGCGACAAATGCTTTCTTGCTTCAGTGAGCTCAGCTGCCAAACAGCTGCCACATTTTGCGCAAAAGCAGTTCTAATCATCACAAAAATACCAGCAGTTAACAACATTGAGCCTGCAATTGATACATGAGTCAAAAATATCTCATCGTCAAAGATGGCGCCCAAACTTACGATTTCATTGCAGACGAAAGTTGTAGGTTATTCTCCATTTCCTGAAAGTTCCAAGTGGATGAGAAGTGATCAGAATGCAGATACATTGTACATGATAACTATGATAATTTTGAAAAGATATTGTAATTGAGTAAAACTTTACTTGTCCAAGGGACAACTTTTGGAGTTATCTTACTCATCCGTACAAGTTTCTAGTTGTCTGGGACGACCGGACAACTGCGAATATGGATCCCTGTGACTGCTTCCAAGGTTACCCAGAGATTCCTTTAGTTAATAGTTCTGAGGTTATTTGTAGTTCATCTAAAGATTTACAAAGATTATCTTGAACAGGTTTCAGGGTTCGTACGCATCTTGAAAACCCTAATTCAAGGCCTTTGGAAATTGGTTTTTGGTCCTTGAAAGTCCTTGATTTTTTACCGAAGAATATCTAAAATATCAAGACTTTTAAATGTACTAAGTTTTCAAGCCTGGTAGCTTTAACTCCAAAAAGAGGCTCACCAATGTAATGTTATTTTTATTCTCAATTAAGGTGAAGCTGGCACACCTCGTCCTGGCACACCAAGTTCTGTTCGTCCTGGTACACCTAGTTCTCTTCGTCCCAGTACACCAAGTTCTGTTCACAGTGGAGAATTACCAGCAACTAGGGTAACAGTTCATGCCACTTTTATTATTATTGCTGATTATTGTTAGTAACAGTGTGCAGGTTGACTCGTCTCCAGTCGTCTCTCTGTCTCCCTTGGGAGTTGCAAGATGCAGGGGGATGATGGGAAGGAGGAAAGTGCGGGACAGAAGTGAATGGCAGGTTATGAGTCAAAGATTGTGATTTCTTGGACAAATGGCCAACATGGTAGAGGGGCTTATATCCAGTGGTTTTTTTCAGAATGAGCTGTTAAGAAACAAGTTACTTTACTTGCAGCATTTCCAAGATACATGAAGATAAAGTGCCAAAAAACAAAAAAAGAAAAAAGAAACGTTGAACAATAGACTTTTTGTTCGCACTCTACTTGCATTATTCTGAATTTTGTATTTGAACCTATCCTGTGAGAATGTTCAGAGTAAGGGTAAACGAAAAAATGGGTGGGGGGAATGGGGGTAAGGGTTCATAATCATAATTGTTTTTCAGTAGTGGGCCTTGTAACCAGGATTGTATGGTATTATTAATATTTGTTTGCAGACTGGGCTTACAATGGCAGCCTTTGAACCTCTTGGAAATGGTACGTATTCCTTTCAAATGCAAACTTACTTTGATATTTCTTGTTTAATTACAACAGGACAGAAAAAAATAATTACAACAGTTGTAATACTCAGAAAAATGATTTGTTCAGAGGTAGGAGGGAAGATGGAGATTGGGTGGGAGGGGGAAATAAAAAAAGCATGTGGAAAAAAGAACAAAATGGAGGCAGGATGTTATGAAAACTGTACTCAAGGTTCAATTGGAACATGAATTAGACCATTGTTAATATTGTACTTTTACTACTTGTACATTTGTATCTCTCTCCATTACATGGCAGTAATTTGTTGTTTAGAATTCACAGAATTCTTTATCAAAAAGTGATGTTCATTTTCTTTTTTCACTTTTTATAGCGGAGAAAAGGGCCCTTCTTTCACAGGTAATCCAAATTTAATGCTTTCCAAAAGTTCCTTGTGATGTAGATCTATGTGCTGTTGTCAACAATAGTCACTGTTAATAGTCAGGGACCTCCCAGCAAAAATATTTAATTCCTTAATAAATTTTCCTCATTTGCACAATCCAAAATAGTAATAGTTAGACTTACCGTAGTACTTCTAAGGGTGCTTGCAATTTATTTTCAATTGTCAGAACATCCTGGCCGAACCAGTCAGTTATAATAATAACTTAAATGGATTGTGCCATTTTGTAGGGCTGGTTATACAAATCTTTCAAAATGGTGCTTAACATTTACAAAGTGAACAGCTGGCTGGCCAGTTCTGACAAATCAGTGGTAAGGCACCTATGAGACGAAAACTATTAAAATGTTGTTTTTAACTTTCTCACCTAGACCTGTGGTGTGATATCAGAGCATACAGCAAGGATGTGTACAAGGTGAACAAAACTCAATAAATTATTTAGATTTTCATGTATAGTTAATTTTATTAGTTCTATTTTGTAATTTATGCACGTTCGCATTGAAACGAGTCTTGACTCAACCATGTAATGTGGATAAATAAATTACTACTGCTGCTGCTGCTGCTGCTGCTGCTGCTGCTGCTGCTGCTGCTGCTGCTGCTGCTACTACTACCGCTACCGCTACCGCTACCACTACCACTACCACTACCACTACCACAACCACAACCACTACCACAACCACGACCACGACCACTACCACTACCATTACCACTACCACTACCACTACCACTACCACTACCACTACCACTACCACTACCACTACCATATATATTAGACCACGATCTTCCTTTTGTTATCCTTTATAGGATGACAATATGTTACAGTTTTCAAAATAAATAATTTATCATTTTAATGTAATTTTCTTGTTGTTGTTTTACTAGGTCTCACCGATGCCCTCAACACTCTGACGAACAAAGGCAGCATGTCAGGCTGTTACTTTTAGGTATACAAATCTTACCTGAGCCATCTATCGCATCCTTTAAAGCTGCCTTATAGTAGTTTTAATCTTATAGGTAAACATAGAAAAATTCATTAGTATTGTAATTTTAATTAGAAATTTTTAACATGTTTAGGTATTTATAGAGAATATTTAGTATACACGGCTCTCTGGAAGAGCATTTTGTAATTAATGATGGGATACCGTGTTTTTAAATAAAGCTATGATGATGATGATGATGATGATGACCTCTTTCTTGTCCCTAGATCCTTCTCCACCATGAATTGGTGTTTTTGGAGGTTCTATTTAGCAATTCACAGCCTTGTTTATTTTCTGTCAATTTGAAACCGCTGTTCAAACGAAAAAGACATTTCACCATCTTTTATGAGACAAAATGTTCCAAGATACAGGGGCGTAGCTAGGAGTTTTCAAGGGGGAGGGGGGAGGGGAGGGGGTCACACTGTGTTGCACCCAAGGTAATTACCAGAATGTCATGTCGACATCCACGCTGTGTTTTACTTAAATTATCTCACAAAGGGGGGGGGGGGGGGAGGGGGTCACGGGCACCCCAGCCCATTTTGAAAGCAGAGGAGACCCTGGTGACGAAGTTTGTCTTACCTTACACTTATTGGCACAAGTTATGTAGATATCATTTTCCTCAAAAGAAAGCTGTCAATAATATAGTTTTGTTTGTTTTCAGGTTATGCAGATGTTGAGCCCCCAGTTGGAAGATTAAGAACTGACAGGTAACAACTTTAAGCCATAGCGTCCTTCAAAGGCAACTTTAATTTAGGACCGGTTTTTTGTTGTTGTTGTTGTTGTTTTTTTTTTTTTTTTTTTTTTTTTTTGGGGGGGGGGGGGGGTGTTTTAGCAGATCCAGCTGTTTCAGATTAAGATTTAGGCAATTTTTTTCCTCTGATCCCTAATCCCCTGCGTCCAACTCCCCACCCGCCAACGGGTAAAGTAGGTGACCATTATATCGCGGGCTCAATGCTCACCGACCCTCCCCTCTCTTAGATGATCGAGTAATCCAGCTTCCTGTTTAACTTGTTTTGATTTCATGTTTTCAATTTCAGAAGTACTTTGGAACCTGACGATGTGATCGGTAAGAGATAAATTCTTGACTTACGTGTTGATGTACCGGAGAGTTCCATGTCCAATACTATCGCTCTGATATCAGGAGCACCGAACGAATCGTTTAGATCTAAAGCTGTTCGGAAGGCTTTTAGGCCCGTTTACGCATGCGATTTTTGTCGCGCTCTCCAATGCAACTTTTGTCGCAAGCGTAAACTAGCGGCGATTTCCTGTGACATTCGGGTGCGATATTTGCTTTGATTTGCTGTGATTTACCAAAAATCGCCGCCAAGTTGCATCAGGTTTCGAAACCTCTGCGCGACATCGCGCGACAAATCGCGCCCAAATCGCACTGAAATCGCCGCGCGTTCACACATGCAATTTGAAGATGTAACTTTCGCGCGACAAAAATTGCATCGACAAGTGCGACAAAAATTGCACAAAAAATCGTCTGTGTAAACGGGCCGTTAGTCATCTTAAAAATTCCTAATAAATTAGATTAAAAATAGAGTTTTCTATAAGGAAAATGTCGCCTCAAACTTTCGTAGCATCACAAAATTTAACGCCTGTAACACTGTTGTTTTCGGAGGGAAAAAATGTTGTTTTTGGGTAAGAAATATATAATAATAATAATAATAATAATAATAATAATAATAATAATAATAATAATAATAATCACTTTATTTAAGTGTCAAGGGATTTAGCGCGCGAGCACTAATTGGGGACACTAAATAAAGAAACAAATATTCAAATAGAACATAACATTTTAAAAATCCCAACTGGCAGGAGGCAAACCAGTTGGCTATTTTACAAGCGTGGTCGAGGAGTTGAACTCGGGTCTGCCGTGAAACAACTCCAGCAAGTGGCCATAGCGGGACTTGAATCCGGGACCTCCGGATTACAAGTCCGACGCCCTAACCACTCGACCACGCTGCCTCCCAATAAGGTTAGCTAGGATTTTTGGAGTGAAGAATTCGGGGAATAAGATTCTTTCCCCTAAAATTTCGATTCCTTCTGTGAGTACAAGAAAAGACAGAAAACAATATAACTCCAAAACAAGACTAAAATTCAAAACCTCACAAACAATACAAATACAATATGTTCCGGTACTTTCAGAAAGACCCAAAATTTTCTACTACTGAAATATTCAACTTAAAGCACCGAAATGCTCAAACTGTGTTAGCTTTCACATAGTTTTCTTCAAAGGCACTAAAAAGTACAACACCATTCTAAGTATTTTCCTAAATATTCCTCTTTGGGTGCCCCCGTACGAAACATATGGACCGTCAACCTTGCCTTGCGATTCGTACGGATATGTGTTATCACATCAGAGCACTGTGAGTAAATGTGGACGGCCGGTACGGAGTGTGATACCGTGCTTACGGTCCGTATGCGGAGCGTGCGTCTCATTATCACTTAATGGCACTGTCAGTAAATATTGACTACCCGCACGTTTCATACGAACCGTCAACCTTACTCACGGTTCGTGATGGAGTGTCCATCTCATTCTAAAGCCTATGATACATGATTCAACATTTATTGAACACTGAACAGATGTTACATGAACAGCGTGTCATGCCGACCATGCCATGTTGAATGAAAATAGAGACAGGCTCTATTCCAACTTGTTCAACGACCTCAGTCGATCGTTTTAAAATGTTGAATGTATTTTCTACTTATTCAACAAGTTACAACATCGTTCGATATTTGTTGAGTAACAAATATTGAATGATGTTGAACCGTGTGTCATTCTCTTAAGATGCAATCCAAGGACCGTCATTTATTAAATACGGACCGACTGTCAAGTGTACGGACCGTACGGATGGACTCTTAAGGTGACGGTCTAAAGGAATTGTACGGACCGAAACTTAGCTTTCACGGACCGTAACGTAGCTTTCGCGGACCGTTACCGTGCGTAACGGTCCGTTTTAGTAAAGTGTTAAAGTCAAAAGTGTCTACATTGTGTTTTTTTTTTCAGATGTCGATAGCTATGAAGACGGTGATGGACAGGCCCTGAGAGATACTCTGAACAGGTGTGAAATAAACTACGTCGTACATCACATAGAGCAGTTTTCAGTTGATTGTCGTAAAACCAAAACCAAACTAATCACTCTGGTCAACCACAACAGACACAGACAATCCAATGAACCAATCAGAACTCGTAGCAAATACATGTAGCCGGCGCCAAGCGCGGGAAAACACATGCGAGCAAGTCACGGTTGGTTTTGGTTTTACTCAGTCTGATTGGTTGATAAAGGCGTGCGAGATTTTTTAGCCAATCACAAAGTGAGCAATGCAAAACCAAAGCAATTGCAAAGTTGCTTCGACACTCAATTGAAAACTGCTCGCTGTGAGCATACTAAGGCCCCGTCCACACGTATCCGGATATTTTTGAATCCGCAACCTTTTTGTTACGGATTAGAAAATATTCGCGTCCACACGTAGCGTATTCGAATCGTATTTGCCCGAATTCGCCGGATACGTGTGGACGGAAGGCCAATCCGCAACAAAAAAGTTGCGGATTCAAAAATATCCGGATACGTGTGGACGGGGCCTAAGTGACCTAGCTTCCCACGAGTCTCTCTGTAGCTCAGCGGTTGTTGGTTTTTAAAGCTAAGCAATAAAATTCTAAGTTGACGAAACAGTTCGGGCTGGTTTTTCGGGCTAAAAACTATACCACCATTTTATAGATTCTGGTTTCAAAAAATGCCTCCGGGCCCGAAAAGTTATCGGCACTTTCAAGATACAATATGGATAGAAGAAAAGTAGAGCTTGCGAGCAGAATACTGAAAAAACTGGAGTGTAGCTTTCACTGAAATAATTTTTTATCGGAACTCAAGCATTTTTGTTTGTGTTCTGTAGGTTATCCTGGGAGGAAGAATCAAATGTATCAACAGGAGACGACAACTCTCCCGCTGGTATGAAAATATTGATGTGTTCTAATTTTATTCGTATAGCTTGTTCCAGGCGTTCAGATTTGGGGGAGCGACGCGGAGGAAAAATTGAGAGCAGAAATAAAGCCAGGAAACTGGGGAGAGAGGGAGACCTCGCTTTCTTTCGCGCCTACCCCTCCCCCTTGTATTACTGTTGTGCTGTCAGGCCGGTCTCGTCAATAATGTAACCAGAGCTATACAATGCAGTAATCTCGACGGAAACAATTGATGTAACGAACTATTCACCAGTGCTGCGTGGCTCGACATTTATTTGTACTCTTCATATTCTCATTGCCACCGCGAATTACCACCTTATTACCCACGATCTGCTCCCGTACGGCCTCGTGGCTCAAGCGGTAGAGCGACGGAAGATCTAATCCGGAGGTCGTGGGTTCGAATCCCACCGAGGTCAAAGATTTTTTTCTTTCCCTCGTGTGGTCCCTCATTTCCTTACTAGGGCTAACGCTCAGTATAGGGAAATTTATGGGTTTACCTTAACACTATAATTTACACACAGAGTTAATTCTCTGATTCCTTGTTTATTCAGCAAACAAGCCTACCGCTGGTGTTCCAAACGTCAGCTTTTGAATCTCTTATGTAAAAATATGTTTTGTTATTTTTGTTAAATCCAGTTTTCTTAGGCCCCGTCCACACGTACACGTTTACGTTCGTAAACGCATATTTTTTATCTAAAACGCTCCCGTCCACACGAAGCTATCCATCGTTTACGATTCGTTTTCACCCGTCCACGCGTAAACGCTAAAACGATACGTAAACGCTTCAAATCTGCATTGAGCATGCGTAGATATTAGTCAGACCGTCCGCCACATTGGATATCTGCTCTATTTTCTTTATTTGTGGACTGCGTCCGAATCTGTGACATCAGCGTTTATGAAAATATCCGTTTACGCTGTCCACACGTAAACGGGTAAACGGCGTTTTCGAAAATATCCACTTTAGAGAGCGTTTTCGAAAATATCCGTTAGGGTGACCGCCTTTTCATCGTTTTCGAGTGGACGGGAGGCCTAAACGCATAAAAAAATATGCGTTTACGAACGTATACATGTGGACGGGGCCTTAAATTAACTTGCATTGAGGGGGGAAACGCATGTAAGGATTAACGTCGATCAGCCTTCGAACGATCATGGACGAAGTTTAAAACTTTCTTTGGGCCTGGTGCACGCTACTGGTGTACATGGCTATAATTCACACTTAATTTAGCTCTTCTGAAATTATTAAAATTCAGTTTAGGTTGAGATTTGGTAAAAAAACTAAAGTTCATTAATGTCTTCTCTGTGAACAATTTTAGTTTTGCATATAGGGTTGAATAAAACAGAAAATTTTACAATAGTCACCAAAAATGAGGCCATTTTGGACACTACGCGTAACATTTACAGTCTAACCTGGCACAATTCATAATTTCTCCGCTTTGATGATATGTAGGCATTTTTTCTTTTGCAATTAAAGTTAATAGCTAATGAGCATTATGTATTTTAAGAATGACTTTAAATGAGCGAAAAATAGCAAATTTATAGCAATTTGCAGCAAAGTAACCTAATATTACGTACCTACAAAAACAGCCTGGTCGAAAATTTTCAAAATCGATTTGGTTTTAGCTCCGTTTCTTATGTTAAAAAACAAAAAGACTTTTGAAGTGCTCATAAGTTCAGCTTATTTCCTGGGGTAACAATTTTCAATTTGGAAAATCCATACTCAAACTACAATCCAATTTTCACGGTTAGAGAGCGTTTATTTTACATAAAAATACGTTTCGTTGTACGTAGGATCGAATTACGGATTCTACAGTGTGCCTTGGCACGAACAAGTTGTGCATAAAGTGTGCCCAAGTTGTGCATGAAGTGTGCATGTCTAGCTTTTTTTCATGCCTAAGCTGTGCCTAAGCAGTGTCTAAGCAGTGCCTAAGTTGTGCCTAAATTGTGCCTTAATTCGGGCCTAAATTGTGCCTTTGAACGGCGTTATGTAAATATTCCCGGGAAACATTATTTTCATCTTGCTCGTGTCACAGCGCTTTTTGGTCACAGATTGTTATGACGATAAATTGCAAGATTGTTCTCATGCAACGAATTATTTTTTCTCTAAGTGAAAGCGACGGCGGGAAATCAGTAATCGTGTTTACTTGTATTCTTCCCGCACTGCCGCTTTCCAAGCCGTTTGGAGATGTAGAATAGTACTTGTATTTAATACAGATGTAGTTTCTGACCATTCGGTCATCGGCTTTGGATAAATACTGCCAAACATTCAAAAAGTTGTTCGAAAAAATTGACGTTTTGGAGTTTTATCATTCGATTTGGATTTATAAAACGGAATGGGTCATTTTATTCATCGGATGAGCTGTCTGGTGTTTTCACAAGTTAGTCAAATTTCAGCAATAAATTAGCATAACATGTCAAAACTGTGCAGATCACATTTTTGCGTGTTTATTCACAAAAAGATCTGTCTCCAAAAATAATCAGTGCACCAGTTGAGTAACAATGATTACAAAGCGGAAACAACGCTAATTTCGAATTGTTAAAACAGAAAGATAGATTTATATCATTTTCTTCAAATAGGTGGTTTGCAATCAATCTCTAGAGACATAGATAACAATAGTGAAACGAACAAATGCTGGTGGACGAACAAAAGGAGCTAATGAGAGAACTATTGTTTATGTCCACCAGCATGGCGGCGATGACGTAACGTGAAAACCACCTTATAAGCGAACTGGCGCTGCAACACTTTGTATTTTCGGCAGGAAAGTTCACCGGTGTTTCGTTTCGTTTCAGCGAAATTTCTAAAAATTCCCTTTTTTTTAATTTGCTTTGCGAATTTTCGTGTGCGAGTTATCATGAGAACGATGCGAAAGTACTCTCGAAATGTCGGCGATATTTTGTCGAATATTCACGAGAACAAAGAACGAAGAAGTCAAATCAAACTACAGAGAAGGTAAGCCTTAAAACTGCGGTTTAAATGTTTTGTTCAAACGACTTTTGTAAAGTATTAAACTCTGTGGACCGAACGATTAATTTGAACGACTTTCCTAACGCTTTCAACGCGTCAACGGCCTGGAAAAAAGTTTTGTACGCTTTTTTTTATAAACACTTCAAACGGCATGGATGAAAATTCGAACGGTTTTTCCAACGCTTCTAATGCTTTCCTAAACCATTTTAACGCAGTTTCCGGACTGCGATCAAACGCTTTTAGGCCGTTTAACAGATAACTGTTTAGAGTACGTTTTCCCGTGGAAGGTCACATTTATCATGTTTTATTATTATTATGTCTTGCTGTTCTCGCTCAATTCTCGTTTGTTTGTCTTGCTCGTGTCAGCCGAATTATTACTATGACTTGTTACTTTCGATTCTCGCTGATAACCATATTTTTTACGGACTGAATCTGGCTGGTCACTCGCCGAGAATTTTCGTACGGCTTGCCTTCGGACGAGTTAACTATAACGTTTCCGAAACACGTGCCTAAATGGGCGTAAACTGTGCCTAAGCATTCTGTAAAACGTGCCGAAGCTGTGCCTAGTCTGTGCCTTTTATGTTTTTTTTCTCGTGTGCTTTTGCGTGAAATCCGTGCCTTTCACAGAACGTGAATTAGTACATAAGCACGGTGTTGCGCTCGTGTACACAAGTAGCGTGCGCCAGGCCCAATGCTGTAGGGTTCTGGCTGCATTAATATTGGGCCAATGATGTAAGGCTCTGGCTACATTAACATTGGGTCAATGATGTAGGGCTCTGGCTACCTGAATATTGGGCCAATGAAGCTGGACTCTGGCTACATTAATATTAGACCAATGAAGTTGCGCTCTGGCTATATTAATATTGGGCCAATGATGTAGGGCTCTGGCTATATTAATATTGGACCAATGAAGTTGCGCTCTGGCTATATTAATATTGGGCCAATGATGTAGGGCTCTGGCTATATTAATATTGGGCCAATGCTGTAGGGCTCTGGCTACATTAATATTGGACCAATGAAGTTGCGCTCTGGCTATATTAATATTGAGCCAATGATGTTGGGCTCTGGCTGCATTAATATTGGGCCAATGATGAAGGGCTCTGGCTACATTAATATTGGGCCAATGAAGTTGCGCTCTGGCTATGTTAATATTGGGCCAATAATGTAGGGCTCTGGCTGCATTAATATTGGGCCAATGAAGTTGCGCTCTGGCTATATTAATATTGGGCCAATGATGTAGGGCTCTGGCTACATTAATATTGGGCCAATGATGTAGGCCTCTCGCTGCATTAATATTGGGCCAATGAAGTTGGGCTCTGGCTATATTAATATTGGGCCAATGATGTAGGGCTCTGGCTACATTAATATTGGGGCAATGAAGCTGGGCTCTGCTACATTAATATTGGGCCAATGAAGTTGGGCTCTGGCTACACTAATATTGGGCCAATGATGTATGGCTTTGCCTACCTGAATATTGGGCCAATGAAGTTGGGCTCTACTACATTAATATTGGGCCAATGATGTAGGCCTCTTGCTACATTAATATTGGGCCAATGAAGTTGGGCTCTGGCTACATTAACATTGGGCCAATGAAGTAGGGGCTTTCGCTAAATTAATATTTGGGCAATGAAGCTGGGTTCTGCCACATTAATATTTGGCCAATGAAGTTGGGCTCTGGCTACATTAATATTGGTCCAAGGGCCTGGCGCACGCTACTGGTGTGCATGGCTAAAATTTACACTTAATTTAGCTCTTCTGAAATTATTAAAATTCAGTTTAGGATGAGATTTGGTAAAAAAAACTAAAGTTCATTAATGTCTTCCCTGTGAACAATTTTAGTTTTGCATATAGGGTTGAATAAAACAGAAAATTTTACAATAGTCACCAAAAATGAGGCCATTTTGGACACTACGCGTAACATTTACAGTCTAACCTGGCACAATTCATAATTTCTCCGCTTTGATGATATGTAGGCATTTTTTCTTTTGCAATTAAAGTTAATAGCTAATGAGCATTATGTATTTTAAGAATGACTTTAAATGAGCGAAAAATAACAAATTTATAGCAATTTGCAGCAAGGTAACCTAATATTACGTACCTACAAAAACAGCCTGGTCGAAAATTTTCAAAATCGATTTGGTTTTAGCTCCGTTTCTTTTGAAGTGCTCATAAGTTCAGCTTATTTCCTGGGGTAACAATTTTCAATTTGGAAAATCCATACTCAAACTACAATCCAATTTTCACGGTTAGACAGCGTTTATATTACATAAAAATATGTTTCGTTGTACGTAGAATGGAATTACGGATTCTACAGTGTGCCTTGGCACGAACAAGTTGTGCATAAAGTGTGCCCAAGTTGTGCATGAAGTGTGCATGTCTAGCTTTTTTTCATGCCTAAGCAGTGCCTAAGTTGTGCCTAAATTGCGCCTTAATTCGGGCCTAAATTGTGCCTTTGAACGGCGTTATGTAAATATTCCCGGGAAACATTATTTTCATCTTGCTCGTGTCACAGCGCTTTTTGGTCACAGATTGTTATGACGATAAATTGCAAGATTGTTCTCATGCAACGAATTATTTTTTCTCCAAGTGAAAGCGACGGCGGGAAATCAGTAATCGTGTTTACTTGTATTCTTCCCGCACTGCCGCTTTCCCAGCCGTTTGGAGATGTAGAATAGTACTTGTATTTAATACAGATGTAGTTTCTGACCATTCGGTCATCGGCTTTGGATAAATACTGCCAAACATTCAAAAAGTTGTTCGAACAAATTGACGTTTTGGAGTTTTATCATTCGATTTGGATTTATAAAACGGAATGGGTCATTTTATTCATCGGATGAGCTGTCTGGTGTTTTCACAAGTTGGTCAAATTTCAGCAATAAACAAGAGGCTAGCTGGTAGCCTGTACTCATGCGCTTGCATAATAACGTTTTATGGTTTATTTTAACTGGGTCACGCACCCCTTCCCTCTCAACGAATTTTGCGTGACATGTAAGTCTTGTTTTGTTTACATAATATCAGATATCATTTGTTACGACTAAATTTACAACCGAATTTAAACACGTTTTATAAGCATTTCTCCAAAGGTAGCGACAACACAAACAAAAATTCAATCACAAATTGATATCAACATAAATTCTCATCGAAAAATGTAATTTCTTTTCCGGTGAAGTCCAAATGCTAGTGGCTTGACTCGGCTATTTGAAAACAAGAACGTGATAATCACGAGGTCGCATGTCAACCAATCAGACCAGTGAAAGTTGTCCCGCGGGATACGGGAAACTTTAAAACAACAAGGCAATTTGTGACTACAAAAAGCGGGACGAAAAGAAACCTTACCGAAACCTTGACTCATGCCGCTATGCGCATGAGTAATTAGCATAACCTGATGTCAAAACTGTGCAGATCACATTTCAGCGCGGAGAGATTTGCGTGTTTATTCACAACAAGACGCTTTATGAGCGTAAACTGGGCTACCCGTATGTATTTATACAAATCGAAGCCTTAATTCAGTTTAATATACTTAGTTACCGCTCTTGATGAAAAAAAAAGGCCTGTATCTGAATTTCCTGGTGGTTGTTATTAGTTTTAGTTATCTTGTATCTAGCTAAATTTATCTTTGTAACTGGTTTGTGTTTCCGACACTTGAAGCCGTGAATCTTTTGTTTATTTTTCCTACTCCGGACCCGAGGTCAAAACAACTTTTCGAATTGAAAGTTTTGACGTATTCCGCCGCCATTATCATAATAAAAAATTGAATAAAATTTGTCAATTTAATCAAAGTTAGCGACAGAATTGATAATTCTGGAGGAGAAAAACAAATTTAGCCCTTTGAATCAAATATACTTTTTCAGTTGTGGTAAAAAAATTTTCTCAATTTGCATAATGTCAAAAGTAATTTGAAACCTTTCAGTAACACAAAGTGACCATTTCATAAAACATCTCGCAATCAGACACAACGAAAATAGTAAAGTTTTATTCCTCTATACTATATCTGTAACACAGAAAAAAAAATTAAATGAAAAAGAAATCGCTTTAAGGTTATTTTCGCCCGAGAAACATTCAGTAGCGCAAGCGAAACTCATGATGACTGGTTTCTCAGAAATAGTACAGCATTCGGTGGAAAATCTTCAAATCTTCTCGAGTCTTTTTCAGCAACGCGATTGTTTGACAACGAGAAATGGATCACAAGACACGTGCAGTTTACATCTTATAATGGTGGTGAATTTTTCGCAGCTGAAGTTTCTGTTGGCTGTTCTATCCCTCTTCAACCTGGCGAAATAAAAATTCATGAAAGGCAATCAATCGAAACAATCGAGAAATTCATTTGAACACGGTATTTGAATTTTATAGTTTCGGTTTCTTTCCGCTTCAAAAGCGCAAGTGCAGTGCCGAGAGTGAGCGAAACGATCAGGCTTCGTTCGTTGTATTACAACAAAATACTTTTTTAAAAAACATTTCAATAACTGCGAAAAAGGATTGAGATTGAAGACACTGAACTCACCGACAGCTGAGGAGAAACGTCCCAGTGTATGTTTACGTTCTTCTTGCATTGGAGAGTATGATAGGGGGGCTATCGTAATTGTTATTTTATGTAGAGGGGGTGTCATAATTGCAATTTTGTGTCGCCGGAGAAATCCAACGTAAACCTAGACTGGTCTCCCCCTGCGGGGGGTAGCCCAGTAAAAAGATCTGTCTCCAAAAAGAATCAGTGCAGCAGTTGAGTAACAATGACTACAAAGCGAAAAACAACGCTAATTTCGAATTGTTAAAACAGAAAGATAGATTTATATCACGTTTTCTTCAAATATTTAAGTTCACGACGCGTTTTATACCAAACAATCTTTGTTTAAGCGAACTGGCGCTGCAACACTTTGTATTTTCGGCAGGAAAGTTCACCGGTGTTTCGTTTCGTTTCAGCGAAATTTCTAAAAATTCGCTTCTTTTTTTTAATTTGCTTTGCGAATTTTCGTGTGCGAGTTATCATGAGAACGATGCGAAAGTACTCTCGAAATGTCGGCGATATTTTGTCGAATATTCACGAGAACAAAGAACGAAGAAGTCAAATCAAACTACAGAGAAGGTAAGCCTTAAAACTGCGGTTTAAATGTTTTGTTCAAACGACTTTTGTAAAGTATTAAACTCTGTGGACCGCACGAATAATTTGAACGACTTTCCTAACGCTTTCAACGCGTCAACGGCCTGGAAAAAAGTTTTGTACGCTTTTTTTATAAACACTTCAAACGGCATGGATGAAAATTCGAACGGTTTTTCCAACGCTTCTAATGCTTTCCTAAACCATTTTAACGCAGTTTCCGAACTGCGATCAAACGCTTTTAGGCCGTTTAACAGATAACTGTTTAGTGTACGTTTTCCCGTGGAAGGTCACATTTATCATGTTTTATTATTATTATGTCTTGCTGTTCTCGCTCAATTCTCGTTTGTTTGTCTTGCTCGTGTCAGCCGAATTATTACTATGACTTGTTACTTTCGATTCTCGCTGATAACCATATTTTTTACGGACTGAATCTGGCTGGTCACTAGCCGAGAATTTTCGTACGGCTTGCCTTCGGACGAGTTAAATATAACGTTTCCGAAAAACGTGCCTAAATGTGCGTAAACTGTGCTTAAACTGTGCCTAAGCATTCTGTAAAACGTGCCGAAGCTGTGCCTAGTCTGTGCCTAACTTGTGCCTTTTATGTTTTTTTTTCTCGTGTGCTTTTGCGTGAAATCCGTGCCTTTCACAGAACGTGAATTGGTGCATAAGCACGGTGTTACGCTCGTGTACACCAGTAGCGTGCGCCAGGCCTTTACACTTTGCTTAGAATGAATGTAGAATTAGACCAGTGTTTTTATTTTGTTTTTACTTTCTTTCTAGCATTTGGAAGTTTGGCTCTTGTAAAAAAGAAAAGAAAGAAGAAAGCGAAACACAAGAGGCGTCCAAGATGATAAACAGATCAGTTTGAGGATGTCTCAAGCCGAAGAACAGTGCATTGAAATGCGTCTATTCCGCGTCGGAGCAGTGTCGTGTTGTCTGTTCAGAGAGGTTACAGCGCAGAGCTCAAAAGTGTGACCATATTAAATTCCCATTCTTTGTTGCAGATAACTGATCCAATCAGAATCTGTCAAGTCAATATTGTAACCAGAGGTATAGGTGAATCTTTTCTGACGTCATTGTTTATATTTTCTTCATTAGCATACGAATTTACCTGGAGAAGGCACCGTGCTAAATACGAATTGACTTCAAAAGTTGAAAGAGTTTGTTAAACTTAGTAAACTATACAATTTTTAGCTTTTTTCATGCAATGTTTAAGGAAATATCTACTATCAAATCAAATATACTATCAAATCTCCATTTGCGAAGCTTCCTGTTATATTTCGCATTCTTCTGTGCAATTAATCCAACCAAAATCACAGAGGAGTTTTCAAGAAACCAACTAAAAGCGGAAAGCAAATTGGCGGGCAGAGGTAAGACCTTTGACGCTTTTTCAAGTGGCGGTTTTGGCTTCAAAAAAAAAAAAATAGTTACGCTTATAATACAATAATTACAAGTGGTTATACTTTTCAAATCCGCGTCGTAGAGGCCTCTGAAACAAGGAAATATTTTTGAGAAACGCTGTTTCTTCGCGTAAGTTAACAGGGGATGATTCCGCTCAAGCGGAAAAAATTTTGGTAAATTTCGCAATATTTGCGAGGGTCAGTCAGAGCGTTAAACAAACCACTGTCGAGAAGGTGGGGAAAAGCACGATATTTCGTTCTGCAAAACAATAAACATGCAAATAAAGAGCATCGCACAAAAGTACTGGTCGACAACAGCTTTCATTTGAATGGTCACACTTCAGGACTCCATCCACAGACTCAAAAGTTAGAAACACTTTGTACAGCATAATAAACAGTACCATATAGGAAAGTACTGCTCAGTAGCTTTCTCAGTAACTTTGTTAGAGTGTTAGACAAATATTTAAAAGAGGAAAAATAAAACCTAACTGCACGGCAACTCTAACATAGAATTGTATATATTTTCTTCCCGCCTCAATCAACGGGAAACGAGACTGTACTATCGGGGAACGATATTCGTGGAGGTCGACTTTCCTATCACATTGGAGGATAGCTTCAGGAATTTATATAAACCAACTCGATTGCCATAAAAATATGTGAGTGAACTAAAAGCGGTCATCTTACTTTGATGCTTCAGGTTTGCGCTGTAAACGTTAATTACCGAGTAAGATAATTTAAAACTCAGAACTGGATAAGTTCTCGTGGCTGTGTACGTTACGAATTTATTGCCTCTATGAACACATTTATTGTGTTCAGGTGAAAAATAAAATAATAGTTTGTACGACCTGGTAGTGTTTTGTCGTGTTTCTAAAAACAGCGATGCAAACAAGCGGAAGCATAAAGAGATTTGCATCAAGTCAAATTTGTAAATAGAGCAGTTTTCAATTGAGTGTCGTAAAACCAAAACCAAAGTAATTACTCTGACCAATCACAGCAGTCGTAAACAATCCAATGAACCAATCAGAGCTCAAAGCAATTACATGTCGGCGGCGCCAAGCGCGGGAAAACGCGTGCGAGCAAGTCACGATTGGTTTTGTTCTTACTTCTGATTGGTCGAGAAAGTGGCACGAGATTTTTTAGCCAATCACAAAGCGTAGCAATGCAAAACCAAAGCAATTGTGTAATAGGCCATTTGCACGATGACGTCATTTGACTACTACTACCAGAATTCATTTCGTTTTTCCTTTCTTATTTAAATTTTGTAATCCCAGTGCGGTTTAAATAACAATAGCCCTAATTTGCACTACAAAACAAAAAAGTGAAGGATTCTGGTAGTAGTAGTCAAATGACGTCATCGTGCAAATGACCTATTACTTTCGACACTCAATTGAAAACTGTTCTAAATAGAGCTGTTTCCACCAGAGTGTCGTAAAACCAAAACCAAAGTAATCACTCTAGCCAATCACATGACACCAGGACAACCCAATGAACCAATCAGAACTCGTAGCAAATACATGTAGCCGGTGTCAAGCGCGGGAAAACGCGTCACGACAAATCACGATTGGTTTTGTTTTTACTTATGACTGGTTGAGAAAGTAGCGCGAGATTTGTTTAGCCAATCACAAAGCGTAGCTATGCAAAACCAAAGCAATAGAAAATTGCTCCAAGATGAATAAGACATCCATATCGAGTCTTTCAATATGGTGTACAAATGAAGAGGCTTGTCTAAGGAGAAATATTTTGTACTGCCTCGTTTTACAAAGTTTTACCGGTAAAGAACAGTGCATCGAAAGATACAAATAAATGTTGAGCCACGGCTCAAGCGGTAGAGCGAAGGAAGATCTAATCCGGAGGTCGTGGGTTCGAATCCCACCGAGGTCAAAGATTTTTATCTTTCCCTCGTGTGGTCCCTTATTTCCTTACTAGGGCTAACGCTCAGTACAGGGAAATTTATGGGTTAACCTTAGCACTATAATTTACACACACAGTTAATTCTCTGATTCCTTGAGTGCATCGAAAGAGTTACGTTTTTACAACTCTTTCCTCGCCTCAGCGATTGAAAATACTTGAAAGGAAACAAATATGACGCAAGCATAAGCACGAGAAAAACGTTATGATCCTGCAATTTTGCTTGCGTCTACATAGGCGTACGGGCCGGGGGGGCTGCCCCCCCAAATTTTGGGCAACTCAGATTTTTTGGGCAGCATGCAAGAGAAATTTGGGCAAAGCCAGTTTTTAAAGAAGTTTCCGTGTTTTTTTTTCGAAGAGATAGATATTTTCTATTTTAACCTGAAGTCGGCGTGGTAAAGCTAGTTAAATTCACACGAGACAGTGGTTGCCTAGCACGTGATTAGTTTCTAGTTATTAGTGAAGGGGATCATATGCTGATACACCAAATTGAAGAAACGTTGTCGGGTGAAAAACATAAACCATGGACGATGCGACCCAAAGGTTTACTGGGAAATTGGGAAATTAACTTTCGTCTCTTACAGAATACACCTTATATATATCAACACAAGATGCATGAATCATGCTCTAAAATGTCTCAAACAAAGAAAACATCTTGATTATCGAGAAATGGAATATTACTCAGCTTGCCAATGCTGCCTACCCATAATCCCATTCGGTCTCATCGTTCATGGTTTATGCTTTTCACGGGTCAACGTTTCTTCAATTTGGTGTATACATATTTGTAATTTTTTGGTTGTTGGGCACTGTCTGCACTGTACTAGCTGGTGTGGGGTATTTCCAGTCGTGAATTAAGCCCTCGTAGGTGAACATGCGCAAAGACAAACGCAGCTGACAAAAGAAATCGCACAACCGTATTAACACTTACTATGCGTCCATCGACAAGATGCTGTCTGAGCTTGAGCTCAGGTTTAGCGGAAATGACCAGGAAATACTCTGTGTTTTAGGAAATATCTGTCACAGTGAAACACCTGATAAAGAAAGCTTCTCTCGCGTTGCTGATTTCCGAAGGCGACTCGACCAAATCCGAAGATCTATACCGAATATGTCCGAGACGTTCCGAAGAATTCGGAAGTTTCCATGGACCTAAGACCTCCGTTTAATAACATCCAGTTGTAATCGTAATGTTCAGAGGGCTCGCAGGCGTGAGACTTGGCAGGTATAAGACTCTGGAAGCCGAGCAGGTTTTCGTCGTGTGCGCGGATTAAGCTACATGACTGTTTCAGAAATGCTGGAGACGATGCACGAGAATGATCTATTTGATACGTTTACAGAGTTTTCTAATGTGGTACATATCCTTGCAGTGAAACCTGCTACATTGTTCTGCAGAACGATCATTCAGTGCGTTGCGAAGATCAGTTAAAAACTTATGTCAGTAATATTACACTTATTAACAGTGAAAGGGCATATGCCAACTCTGTAGTCAACAATGACATGGATCGTATCATTGATATTTTCGACCGTCGAAATGGCAGAGACAGCTATTTCTTTTAACGTGTTTTATGAGCTCATATGATAAATTCATATGTAAGAATATTTTCAATTCATATATAGGCCTATGTTAGTGCATCGTATGACCCTCGTTTCTTTGCGACTGTTTCATAAAAATTTGGGCAACTTGCGAGAATTTTTTGGGCAAATTGTTCACCGCCCCCCCTGGCAAAAAATTGCCCGTACGCCTATGTGCGTCTATATGGTTATTCTTGCGTGTTTTGATCTGAAGACCCCGCTGAAAAGCTCCTAAATATATATATATATATAAATACCGGCGGGGTGACAGACACACCGGGAATGAACTAAAACTGTCTATATTTCCATTCTCTTTTCATGCACTGTTTCTAAATTCGCTCATCGTTTTATCTGCCGAGGTCATGATTTTCCGTTTTTCGCTCCACTTGGTTGTTTCTGGGCAGTTTGTGTTTTGACATTCTTCTTGTTCACATCCCCTTTTTTCTGAGCTGGTTTCCCCGGGTCTTGTCCGACTCTCTCTCCTTGGCATTTGGGCTGAAATTGAAATCAGATTAAACATAAGAAGCCATACATTGCAGTAGTTTGTGATTGAGACCACACTCTCGCCCGCGTTCCTCGCGCGTTGTCTCCACAAACTGACTTCGATTTCAGGTCACTGCGCGCAGTTTCTTTTAAGCCGCGGCTACACGTGCAATTTAGTGCTTGCACAGGTGATGCAATTTTTTACAAAATTGTTGCATCACCAGCGCACGGTAAAAATCGCACGTGTTGCCACCCATGAACATGCGACGCGAGAGCTGAAAAAATCGCAGAAAAAAGTCGCAAGAGTTGAATGTTTCGTGATAAAATCGCGAACACTGTCGCTCGTGTAGCCGCCCTGCAACTTTTTTCTTGCACTTGCGACGCGACAAAAGGTATCTAGCCAATAAGATTTAAGAACTAAAGCGAGGCTCAGAGGCTTAATTATCAACCCAGCCTCGCGCGGTCTTTGTTGCAACATTTTGTCACCAAAATTTGTCACGCGTGTAGCCACCACCGTGCGCTAGCGACGCGACAATTTTTCAAAAAATCGCATCACCTGTGCAAGAAAAAATCGCACGTGTAGCCGCGGCTTTTTTATGTACAATTAGATTATGAGTTCGAGATTTCTATCGCCTGATGGTTGAATGAGGGCGAAGCCCGTATCAACTATCACGCGATAGAAATCAAGAGCGAATAATCTAATTGTTTTGGAGTGGTGAAACACTATCTAACAATTAGTGTGCGGTAGTCCAAATTGAACAAAAGAAAACAATGGAATTAAAATCTAATAATGCGTACTATTCTACTAACTATTTCACGGGTTAAGTAAAATCACTCTAGTATAAATCTACTAGACGTTCAAAACTTGAGAACAAATACTCTTCACAGACACTTCGAAAACGCGAAGAAGCGGCCGCCATTAGGCTGCTCACTCTACTCACTGTCTACAATAGAATAGATAGTGAGAAGCGTAGCCAATAAGAGAACAGCATTCGTGATGGCACGCTAGTAGATTTATACTAATGGATATTAGAGCGGTTTTCACTAGAGTGACGTAATAATACCAAAACCAAAGTAATCACTCTACCAATCACAACAGACGCATACAATCCAATGAACCAATCAGAACTCAAAGCAAATACATGTCGCCAGCGCCAAGCGCGGGAAAACGCGTGCGAGCAAGTCACGATTGGTTTTGGTTTTACTTCTGATTGGTCGAGAAAGTGGCGCGAGATTTCTTAGCCAATAGCAAAGCGTAGCAATACAAAACCAAATTAGAGCAGTTTTCAATTGAGTGTGGTAAAACCAAAACCAAAGTAATTACTCTGACCAATCACAGCAGTCGTAAACAATCCAATGAACCAATCAGAGCTCGAAGCAATTACATGTCGGCGGCGTCAAGCGCGGGAAAACGCGTGCGAACAAGTTACGATTGGTTTTGGTTTTACTTCTGATTGGTCGAGAAAGTGGCGCGAGATTTTTTAGCCAATCACAAAGCGTAGCAATGAAAAACCAAAGCAACTGTGCAATTACTTTTCACACTCAATTGAAAACTGCTCTATAGCAAAATTATATTCGACACTCAAATGAAAACTGCTGTCGAATTAAAGAATAAGAAACTAGGTTGTTCTCCCAGGAATTTTATTGAGATAAATAAACGTTTTCAAAACATGGGTGTGTCTTGGTGTTGCGGAAGCCATTGTTGGTTAGCTTGTGTGTTGTCGTGTGGGTATTGTTCCGTTCTTTTGAATTTTTTGTTTTACGTCATTTGGTGATCACACCATCCGCAACACGAAGAAACTACCAAAAAAATTCTCGAAAATGGCGAAAATTCGATGTCGAGAAACTTTCTGTCACAATGTACATAGAATTATCGAAAAACAAATTCACTAAAGAGATGTTAATCCCAGATTAGCTTCGTGATTCATTGCAGAATGACGCGGACGCAAGATTTTTATTTGCACCAATAATTTACTTTTCTTCGTATGCAGCTACGTACACACAAATGATTCTTTTAGAACAGTAGAGTCTTCTGCAAAAATCAACCACCAAACAAATAATTTTTTGACCTTTCTTCGCAATTTCGACAGTAAGTTTCATTTAATTTATCGAGCGTGCCATGGTTAACAGAGTTTAAGACTCTCTCTTCGGAAATGTTTAATTATGTCTCAAAGAAAGGATTTTCGGCTAATTACGGGATTAAACAAAAAGAAGTAAGAATTAATAATTTTCAAAAGATTTATTACACGAATGGTTACACAATTTAATTTGGGCATTTCGTCAGCTCGTTTGTGTAAATGAGCTTTGTCAAGTTTATTCAAACTTAATTCAAGTGTCCGCCTGCTTTGTAAACGAACTGTCAGTTTATTGAAGCAAGCGCAAATTAGTTTTTCCATACTTCAAACACTGCGAAGCTTTTAAGATTTATGTTTTCTTCCGCTCCGTATATTCTCGTCTACCTTTTTCTATTATGCAAATTTGCTAATGGCGCAAATGTATTTTTTTGTCATTTTGCTGTCGACGAAATCAAAGCTCGGTTGAAAATTTCGTCGTGTACTACAACGTTGTTACATGCGCTTACTAAAAACTGATTTATCATTTATCAAACGAGAAAAATCCTAGGCTTTGTAATGGAGCTTAACGTCAGGAACTATGATGTCTCAGTCATATGTACCGTGTGCACAGTACATTTAATATACAGACGGACATCTCATATAAAAGACTTCTCTTTTACCATACCTGAAAACAGACTCTACAAACTGCTGTATCTGTCATAACTCCATGAAAATCTCCTCTGCCACATGCTTTACAGTAATTAGTTCCACAGAATTTGCACTTGAATATCTGCAAAATATATATCGTCTAGACTGAAACATTCTGAGGAAGCCCATCGAAATACAGTACGTTCAACTGCCATCATTTCTACTTCAGAGCCACTTGTATATATACAAGTACGCGCTTTTCTTCTTCAATTCAATGGCTGTTAAGCATATAAGCTGTATAAACACTAAGCCTATAGATTCTGCACATCTATAGGCTTAGCATATGCAGCCGTTGCTAATCTTGTCCTTTGCTCGTGAAAAGCATACTGCTATATTCACTCGCAAGGTTTTTCAGCCGGTAATTCGATTTAAGCTTGCGTAGTACATGTTACAAAATCAGCATTGAAATGGGCCATTAGATTAACTGAGCGTGGCAAATGCAGTATAATCTTTGTCTAACCAAAAGAACAAAACTGATTATATGTAACAAAGAAATCCTTCCTACAAGGGATGGTATATAAACGATTACACATACCATTTTATTTTCACGGCAGCCCCAGCGACACATGTTTGGTCTGAAGGTTGATAAAGACAATGTCAGTTTTGGTTTTAAGCTTGTGCTGTAGATGTCTCAACGGCCACAAAATATAGAAACTTGACTTTAAAAACACGGAAACCCAAGCTCTCTTCGGAGCTATTCTTTAAGCTCCTCCGGTAGCCCGCGCTTTGTACAAACCGGCAACGACCGCTCGAGTAAGCCGACTCGGGCTGTCGTCAACTTGTCCCAGTGTTTGTCTGTGAATGTCAGCAATAATATTAGTGAATTTTACTCCATTGACAGCTTGTTTACAATTCTTGATTGTAATGCAAATGTCCGCTACTGTGAAACCTTAAAGGGGACAAGGGTTAGATGTGGGGAACCGTAATCAAAAGCAACAAAAGTTATCTTTCCGTCCCACGTGACACAGTCTCTCATATGAGCCCGGTTTCTCGAAAGTCCCGATAACTTTTCGGGCCCGGAACTGTATTTTAAAATAAGAATCTATAGAATGGTGAAGTATTTTTTAGCCTTCAAACCAGCCCGACTTGTTTCGTAAACTTAAAATGTTATTGCTTAGCTTTCAAACACTGCGCACATAATCACATAAGGTAGCTTTCCGATAAGAAAAACTTTCCTTTCGTTTCTCGAAAGACCCGAAAACTGTTCGGGCCGAAAGCGAGTTTTGAAATTCAATCTTTTACAAGTGCGCGGTGAAGTTTTTAGCCTGCACATATAATAGCTTTTCGGGCACCTAAACCACTACTTGCCCTATGGCGGTTTACAATACATATTTTCCAAAATAAAAACATCGGCCCAGTTACAGTCAACTCCCGTTATAGCGGACACCCTCGGGACCGCGATTTGGTGTCCGTAATAGCGAGAGTCCGTAATAGCGGGATGCGAGAAATTTTTTATTTTAAAACATATTTACAGAAGGGGGTCACATGTGTGTTCATTTTCATTAACTCCAGTACCTTTTTCAGACCCGTTGTCGCACGTAAAAAGCGTCAGAACTTTATTTACAAACAGAGCAGAACTTAACAGAACAGCAACCTTAAACTCCCCTTTATGAATCAAAAAAGCAGAAGGAAAGGAAGGACATGTTTGGACAGACTGGACGAACTTATCTATGGCAGCGAGACTGCAAAGAGGACCTTAAGAGAAAAAGATAAAGGAATTTTGATTGATGGACAGAAGAAGCGGAAATCTACCAAAAAAGACAAAGACAATCTCAAAAATATATCTAATCAAATCCCATATTTTCACAAATTTAAGTTTTTGTGACGTCACACTTTAGTATTCTGTTGTGTCACGCGTGGATAGCGCGAGCGAATGATTTTCTTTCATGTAATTCTGAATATTCATTCAGGATAGAGAAATCATTTCCAAAATGATGCTAATCTCCTCCTCCTTCGACAGAGACGCATGCGTATTTGCAAATTTTTCATCCCGGTAACCGGGATAGTTAGTGGTTACCGCTGATTAGACAAACAGAGACCTCGGTAACCGGGCCAGCCCGTCTTCTCATATGAACATATCGCAAATTTTACAAAGGAAATAGGAGTAAGGCGAGATATCGGTGCCGGGCCAGTCGTGCGTTTCTGGAAACTCCTGAGACTTTACCGGCCCGAAAGCTATTTTATAAATGTAGTTTCTAACGAATGGCGTTAAAGTTTTTAGCCCGCAAAGCAGCTAAAGTTGTGTAGTAAACGTACGATTTTATTGCTAAGCTTTCAAAATAAACAAAAACCGAATCTTTATCGATAAATATTCTGCATGCAATACAGCTTTTCGGGCCCGAAAAGTTTTCGGAACTTTCGAGAAACTCACGCCTGCCCGGTCAACCGGGCTCATACGAAGAAGCCCTGATAGACAGTAGAGAGCGAAGGTGGCACGAGATCTATTCTCACTAGTTCTTTTCTCCGGTGCACGCAACTGATAACGTAAGAAAAATTGCGCCGCTCTCCACTGGCTGAACGCCTTTAACTGGCTTACCTACACACTGATATCAAATTTAATCTCGAATTGCAAGTAAGTTCAGTTCAGTTCCTTGGGGATGAGGATGTTGTGATCACCAAATGACGTAAAACAAAAGATTCAAAGGACAAAAAACAATACCCATATCATAACACAATAAACAACTAACCAACAATACTTTCCGCACACCATGAAATACCCCATGGCCAATTCTTTTTCATTTCCTGTAGGGCCTGAGAGCTCCACCTCGCCTGCCTTTTAGAACGCGAAGAAGAAGGACCTGGGAACCCAATTTTGCGGTCAGCGGTTCACTTCATCAGAATAATACTCCACTCCTCCACTCTTTGGAATTTTGCCCGTTTCGTTTCGTTGCTTGGTCTGGAGGAATACATTTGTTTTAATTGTATCTTTTCCAACCTGTTCCTAAGAGATGAGTAAGCAGCAAGCAGGTAGCATAAAGATAAAGGCCAAGCGGCTGTCCATCAGACGAACACGTTCGCCGAACAGAATGGCTTCGGAAAGGATGCGACAGGAAGGCTACGAACAGGATCGCGAAAGCTCGCTGCCTCCGGAGCTTCGTTCAAGACTTTGGTCTCTTTTTTCTCAGATAGAGAGAGAATTCGAATGTGTACATGCTGAGAACCTTGCTTGTAAGTAATTCAAGTATTGTCACAATGTAATAATTAATTTCGTTTCTCCCGCGAAAGATGGCTGTTCGCCTTGCTGACTTTTATTCGCAAAGTCTCGATATTTTGAATCAAATTTGATTCAAAATATCGAGACTTTGCGAATATAATTTTTCAGATACTGGGAAAATACTTCTCTAGTTGTTTTACGTAAGCGTATGGTTAAAAGCTTATATTTATTAAATGCCAATTACTATATTCATATGTATGTTAATGGCGGGTTGTCTTTACAGAGTCGATATTTTAAATAAGATTTCTCTCCAGGTAAGCTTTCGCTTTACAATTTGTTTATATCGCGATCTTGTAAACAGCGGGGACTCGTTATGTTTATTTATATTTAGGTTCATTTAGGAATTTGTTGTCTTTAGTATCAAGACAATACCTGGTTTGCATATAACGTCATTTGCTGTTATGTTTTTTACTCTGACGTTTGCTCCGTTTGTTATCACTCCAAAATGGCGACCACAACATTGTCGTTTCAATATTTAGAGATTGGTTGCAAACCACCAATTATATCTTGCTAATTAAGATACCGTTGATAATAACCTGGAGTTGATTAGTTTCTTAAGAGTTTATAAGGTGCACAGAACATGTATCTGATGATCCTGTTGCATGATATGCCCAAGGGGGGTACTCGGGTATATTAGTGACGGGGAGGTGCGAATGAGGCCAAGTTGTTAGACCCAAAAAAGTCCTATTAGGCTAAAACCAGACCCAAAAAAAAGACCAACGGCCCAGAACGTAACCCCAAAAAAGTCCATTTTGTTCTCTGCATAAAAAAGTTGCAAAAATGCACATCAAGAGAGTTCCAGACAGTTTTTGCGTCCACCTTTCTCTATTCATCATGCATCTGTCACAAACTTTAGGCAGACTGCAGTCATTCTTTGAAAGTGAGGAGCAATACATTGTTATTCAGGGGAAACAACAAACGGAACTCTCAATATATTACATATATGTCTTGTTATATTAGAAAATGAAGGCTTGATGCTGCTTTATATATAATTTATAACTACGAAAAGGAAATATCACAAGTCTTGTAATTCACCTAATTTAACAAAAAAAGGAAATGAAAAACTGTTTCTGGATTATAATAAATGCCTGATGCACAAACTTTTGTAAACTATACACTTGTATCATGATAACTTGATTACTTGCACAATTGTGTGACATGAAAATGAGAAGCCTGGGCTTCGCTTTTAGTCAACCCCCCCCCCCCCCCAAAAAAAAAAAAGTCCTTACCAAAATCTTTCACCCAAAAAAAGTCACCACTTTTTTCTAACCCAAGAAAAGTCCTCGGATTGCTAATTTCAAACCCAAAAAAGGTCTTCGCACCTCCCGCCACTAATATACCTGAGCCCCCTCCCCCCCTGGGATGATATGGCTTGATTTACACTGCACAAAAGTTTGAAGGTACTGGGTCAAACTGATATAATCTTCAATTTACCACCCTGTTATATGCAAGCTACAACATCAGATTTTTCATGCAGCGTTTCTTTTGCTTTCTGGGATATTTTTATTTTGTATTGGAACCATCTTTTAACTGTCTGATATTTATATTAAACTAACTGTTCTTCAAAATTTCAGCCACTTCTTTCTTTAAATATAGACTGAGGTAATGAATAAACTGATACCAGCTGTGGTGTGTCGCTCATTAAATTGTGATGACATCTGATTTCATCTTTCATTTTTGAATTGTGAATTATTGTATTGTATTTAAACAATAATTTTACATGGAATTTGCATTATATATACAAATGCCTTACCATTGCCATTACAGCAAGTGTGTGCCATCAAACTATAAGGTAATCCTCACAAAATGCCAGGGGCATTTGGAATTTATTGGCATGTGAACATCTGATGTACATAATTAAGATTTGATATTGTCCAGTTGGTGCAACCCACTCCACCAGTAGGTGTATGTCTGACATGCCTCAAGATCAGTTATTACTATCCCTGGAATAAGGATGAAAGACTGACGTAAAAGCTGGTCATACAACTGACTGTTATTAACTGCCTCCCCCCCCCCCCCCCCCCTTGGCCATTTGCTAGACTAATCACTCCTATTACTTTGCCCCCTCCACATTGCTCAGCTTCTATTGACTCTTCCTTACTGTTGTATAAGTAATGTTTACTACATGAGCGGGAGTGTTGTATTGGCCTAAACAATCACGAGGCACAGCCGAGTGAATATACAGTGACGACACAACACGGACACGAATGTAGTAAACAACTTGTGAAATTCACATTCACATGTAAATTAGATACAACCACTAGTGGTTGTATCTAATTTACATATCAGATACAACTCGCCAGTGAGTTGTATCTGATTGGAATGGCTCATTTCTATTTGTTAGTACCCTTATGAATTATTAATGAATTTTACAAGGGCGCTTACCATTTGTCAGAACTGGCCAGCCAGATGGTTCTTTTTTTAACTAGAATATGGCTTTTTGAAGACTTGTTCCTACAACATGAATGAAAACTGCATCCAACTTGGAAAAAATTTTCCGAGTTCCAGATGGGATTCGAACCCACGACCCTCCGTGATCTAGTCGGATGCTCTACAAGTCCATCAAAAGGGTGCATACTATTTCCAAATTGACCAGTCTGGCCGACCAAATGGTAAGCATCCTAAGTTTACAACAGATTACCTAGTACATTGTACTTTACTATTATCATCTTGCTTGTTTGTTTATACACAGTGCAAGAGAAAGTTGAAGCTTTGAATGAAAAGTTGGATCTTGTGCTAATCGGAGGAGAAAAGCTCATTGATGGTGAACTGTCTGCTGAGGGTGGTCCTGGTAAACCTGGATATAGCAAAAAACAGTGTAAGCAAACAAAACAAATGTCATTTTTATTAAAATAACCCTTTCACTCCCAGGGTCAATTATGGAGACATGCAGTATAGTTCTAACTTTTGAGTCTGTTGGCGAAACCCTATGGTGTGACCATTCAAATGAAACCTCTTCAGCAGTACTTTTGCATGGTACCATTTGTTTTTCAAAATTTTACAAAATGAAATTTGGAATTTTTCTTTAATTTTGATTTGTGGCACTCTTGGGAATTAAAGGGTGTATACAAAAATATGATACAGTGAATATGACTTTGTGATTTCATGTATCATTTGTCCAATGCATCAAAGCGATACTAAATGGAGCCATGGAAGCCTGTTAGCATGAATTGGGGCTGTCACTGCTTTGTCACAACTCTGCATAGATTTGCAGCCATACTACTCCATGATAGGCATCACTAAGTGTCCTCAACTATAAAAGTTCACCATAACACACATAATTCTGTCACATTGATTTAAAAATGACAAATAACTCCATCAAATATGAAGTTTATATTTTTTTAAATAATATTTGCATGCAACCCTGGACATAAGTGCATTTTTAGCAAATGATCACCACTTCACCCCGTCAGTTGTAAAGATTTCTTATATTATTTTCTAAATGACTGTGTAATGGTGCTGCTCCCTCTGGGGTCAGATTTCAATATTTCCTGCTTAAATTCTAGCTTCTTTGTGTCAGTATTCAAAACAAATTTGATGTAGCTAGATGATAAAACAAAATATATTACTCACCTGAACTCACTTTTCCTTACTTGTATTTGTTGCAGCTGCAAGCCAGTTGATGTCCCAGAAAATAAAAACGACTTACAAAGCTTCTACCAGTAAGGTAAGTTAAACCTTTAATCCCCAACATTAAAATACAATAATGAAGGGGTGAGTGGAATAAAGCCCTAAGTGAATTCTGATCAACTGCTAGATTCTCCTTACAGTCTGTCTTGTATATAATGCTCATGTAACAAAGGGAGTCACTTAGGGCCTTATCCCAAATTGAAATAAGGCCCTAATCTGAAACCAAATTCTCCCTTTGTTACATGAGCATACACAAGACAAACTGGAAGGAGAATCTAACAGTTGATCAGAAGTCACTTAGGGCCTTATTCCACTCACCCCTTCTCCTTTCTCATCCCCATACATTTCTTAAAGCAGTTACGAGGAGAAGTTGTTAAAGTATCAAGCAAATTCATCTTGGGTGATCATATCCTTAACTCTCATAACCTCTCTGATTGATTGAGCATTGATATTACAAGGAGAAATTTGATGCTGATCACTATTGGGGCTTAAAGGGTTAAACCTTTCACTCCTAGGTCGAGTCAATTATGGAGACATGTAGTGTAGTTCTAACTTTTGAGACTGTGGATGAAATCCTATGGTGTGACCATTCAAATGAAACCTCTTCAGCAGTACTTTTGCATGGTACCATTTGTTCTAACTTTTGAGTCTGTGGATGAAATCCTATGATGTGACCATTCAAATGAAACCTCTTCAGTAGTACTTTTGCATGGTACCATTTGTTCTAACTTTTGAGTCTGTTGATGAAACCCTATGGTGTGACTACTCAAGTGAAACCTCTTTGGTAGTACTTTTGCATGGTATCATTTGTTTTTCAATATTATACAAAATGCAATGTGGGATTTTATATGAATTTTTATCTTAAGCATAATACTGTACTTATTATTAATCAGTGGCAGATCCAGAGTATTGTAGGGGAGAGGGGGAGGGAGGGGGAGCAGAGTGACAATGTTAGAGACGCAATGGGCCATGTGCAAACCATTAAGCCGCTGCAGCCCCACCGTTTAGAACTCTCCTTCTCAACTGTATGTCTCCAAGTGGTCTTTGGTCTTTCTTCTGGTGCCAAAGTCATAGTATGCTGCAGTCGTTGTTGTGATCCTGCCCTTGTATGTGGCCAATCAGCTTCCATCTTCGCTACTTCACTTCCTCCTCAGCAGTTTCATGTCAGCTTGTTCCAATAGTTGTTCAGTACTGATATGTTCTTGCTATCGGATTCCGAGGATTCTTTGTAGACACGAACATAAGGAGGATCTAGGCCCCACTGCAGTTGTTTACTTGAAGATAAATTTCCTTTCTCGGTATACCCAAGTATTATTATTTTGTTCATCATTTTGTGACTTTTTTTAGATTGCTTCAAGTTTCAAGATTCCAAACCAAGCAGCCAGTATTGAGTGTCACAGGACAAGGAGTTATGCAGGACATCGTGATGGGGTGTGGGAGGTGTCCTGTGCGAGACACACACCCACCATCATTGGAACAGCATCTGCTGGTAGGTTAAAAGTTTAATTAGTCAAGAATAACCCTGGATTAAATTATCTTTAGTTTTTCCAGGCCTTCTGCTTTTAAAGTTTTCAGTGCAAGTTCGACTGTATAATGCAATTTTGATTGTTATTTACAGATCGTTCGGCCAGACTGTGGGACGTGGAAACTGGGCAGTGTCTTTTGAAGTACTTGGGTCACAATGGATCAGGTTAGTTTCTCATCCTACATTGTCCCAGAAGTAGAGGTGCAATTGCCAAATAGTTAGTTACTAGTTGATCCATTAGGTTCTGAGTGGAGCAAAGGGCATTGACAGTGCTGTGCCAGCGAACTCTATTTGTAGCTGTTTACTTGGCCGTGTTCCAAGTGATGTTGGCTTTTTTGAGCTCGTCTTCTACTGATCTCCTTCAAATTTTCCCTGGCCTTCCCTTCCCTTTACCCTGAGGATTCTATTCCAAAGCCTGCCTGGTCATGTCAGATTTTGGCTTCTGCACTGTGTGGCCGATCCAATCTCACCATGCACCTGGCAAGGTGAAAACCTGGTCTCTATTTTACAATCATGTTATGTTGTGTTGTTAGACAAGACACAACATAGGATGTTACAGGCGAGTATATTCTTGTGTCTCTGTGAGGTTAGATACATGTAGGTCACTAATGTCTCAATGTTTTTATAAAGAATGTTCCTGTAAGAAGAAAAATTAATCTTGAAATGGTCGAGAAATAAAATCGCAAAATCCTAAACCTTAGCTTCTATCACAGGTTGCATTAAACAGATTTTCTTGCTTTGAATTTATTACACTTATTTCTTCTTTTCTTTTCTTTGCTTTTTACTTATTACCTGTAATATCTGATTTGTAATAGAATTAATTTGACACGCCTCAACTAGCGTCTTTTTTGTTAACTGCGTGCCAAGAAACTGTACATGCCGATAATTATGATAATAAATGTCTTGTCTTGTCTTGTCTTGTCTTGTCATACATCATCATCATCATCATTATTGGTCCTTATCAGTATCACGAGACGCATAAGGCCTTGATTTCCCTTGTTTTTATTACACAATCTGATGCATTGCAATCCTTCATGATGCATTTTATTGTGCTCCCCCCCCCCCCCCCTTGTGTTTGCAGCTTTAATTTGCTATTATTATATTCAATTCTTTTTAATCCATGTCTCCCTACTCTTATTCAATTTCCAGTCAACTCCATCAGATTTCATCCAACAGATGCTATTGTTTGTACAGGTACAGTGTACTACATGGGAAGATAATTTTATTGATTTGATGTTACTATTACAAGTTCACCAAAAAACTGTCAAATTTCTCTAGAGTTATGGACACCTCCATTAGATGGATTTGTGTTACAAATAGTGTCCTGTAGAAACCAATTTACACTCAATGGACTCTCCTATTGAGCCCTCTGCAAATGGCTATGTGATCTGAAATCACCCTTTCATTATGTCTTACAATCTGTTTAGTTTGTCACTATGCCAGTGAATTGTGTCTCAGGTAAAAATACCTAAGACCAATTTTGTAAGGTGTGGCATCAAAGTTATGGTCTGGAAGGACACATAAACTGCTAAAAATATTAATCAAAAATTATTTTGAGCCCTTATTGTACCCAGGGGAGGTAACAGTACTCTTAAGATTACTTCAGAAACAGATTAAGCACGACACTTTCTTACAATGTTAGGGTTTTGTTTTCCTTTTAGGATCAGGAGATGGAACTTGCCATATATGGAGGGCCATTGTATCAAGCCCTGAACAGGTTAGACAAGTTCTGAACTATTAAGATGAGTTTTTATTTAAACAAGTTAGACAAGTTCTGAACTATTAAGATGAGTTTTTATTTAAACAGGTTAGCACTGACTTTAATATTTATAAATCGATTGATAACATTAATTAATTGATAAATTGATTGATGGGCAGTCCAACACTAGTCAGACAAGATCCTGAAAACCTATCACTTGGCAATGAATAAAAATATGAACTAAATGTGTGTTTATATTGTTCTCGACAGAGTCATTCACTCCCTATAGTCCAAACTATAGAAATTAATGCAAACACAAATGATATTATTGTGATTCTGAGGGGTGGCGAATGGTAAATCCGAGACTCACCGCGATGCCAAGACTCTTGTTTCAAAATCCGAGACCGCGACCGCAGCTACGTTATAAAATCCGAGCGCGAGACCCAATGCAGGAAAAAACCGAGCCTGAGACTCAGTGCTAAAAATATCTGATTCACCTATCAAACAACAAACAAGGATGAAGAATGAGAATGCTTGACAAAAGACCTTGAGGAAAAAAATCCGAGACTCGGAGACAGAAAAAACACCAGCCAAACGAGACTTTAAGACTTCAAACAAAAACTGCCGACATTTTGAGACCGGACCAAAATTTTCCGAGACCCACGATTTTGAAGGTACCGTTCGCCACCCCTATTCTGCAATGAGCAAGTACAGCTGAGTGTGTAATTCTTACATGTACTTGTTCTTGCTTTCACAGCGCTCTCACCCAGGATCAGCGGATGAAGCTGATAACATAACAGATGAAGAGCTTGAAGGTGAATAATTTACAAAAATAAACTGACTGACAGTGACTGTTCTTTAAACAGACACATTATTTTAGTGCCTCTAGAGACATGTCCAGCAATATGCAGGCAGAGGGGGGGCCATGCTACTCCATGACTGGCATCACAAAGTGTCCTCACTGATAAAAGTTCACCAAAACACACAAAATTCTTCACATATGAACTGATATGAAAACGACAAACAACTCTGTCAAATATGAAGTTCTGGTTAAACAATACTTGCCTACATTTCTGGATATTAGTGCACCTCTAAGACTGGTACCTCTCTAACATGGAAAATATCTAAAGTTTGTCTTGACTGCACTTCAGTCACTAATTTTTCTGTAACTGAACTCTCTATAAGATGGACATCTCACTAAGATGGACACCTTAAGTTCGTGTCAACTGTACTTTAGTCACTCATAACTGAACTCTCTATAATTAAAATGGACTGCATCTCTCTAAGACAGACACATAAAGATGGTCTCTACTGTACTTCAGTCCCTCACTCATTTTTACTGTGAATGAACCCCGGCGGGGAGGGGGGGTAACTGCAAATTTTTGGGCGGGGGTGTGCCGCTGGGCTCTGAGACCCTTAACCTATACTAGACCATTTTAGCTGCATTTTGCAACCCTATTCTAGACTAAACACTGAAAAATCCTACTCTATCCTAGACCTTTTCTAGATTCGTTATTTTCCAGAAACGCGTTCACTATCACAGTCTAAGATACCAGGGGTCAGTAAAAATGCCGTACTGCCCGCCGTATCAATTTTTAAATGCCATTTGCCAGTAAACCTTGTCTAGACTAAATTCTTACGCAACTGATCAGTTTCGCGGAAAATGAACTCTCTATAAAGTGAACATCTCTCTAAGACAGACACCTAAAGTTGGTTTCTACTGTTCTTCACTCACTCATTTTGCTTTGAATGAACTTTCTATAAGATTGACATTTGTAGGAACTGATTTGAAGAGGAAATCATTTTATAACATTTTTGTGCTTGTGATGTCAGGTGCTGATAACCCAGATGCTACAGCAACTGCTTGCCTAAGGTCACCAACATGTGAGCTGAAAGGACATGAAGGTACTTCACGAAACTAATAGTACTTGCAATACAAACACATGAATACTTGCAGTCAAATTCCAATGCCTCTCCCCACATGGATTTATTCTTTCAGGCAAAATATACACCTCGCGTAAACAGACACTGAACATGTTCACTGTTATTAATGACTTTGTATTTTAAACTGTACTTGTTGTACATGTGTTTGTCTTAATTAGGTGCTGTTATTGCTGCTGATTGGTTTACATCTGGGAAACAGGTTGTTACAGCTTCTTGGGACCGAACTGCAAAGCTTTGGGATGTCGAAACAGCTGAACAAGTTCATCAGTTGACTGGTAAGAATGGCAGTGCTCACATTTCTGTCTTGTTCATTATTCTGTGTACCTGTAGTGCACAGTTGTTATAAATCAGCTTTAGTAAAGGATGCTTGGTCTGTGGTTCAAATACTCAAGTGTGACCATTCAAATGAAAGCTAAATGTAATTACATGCAGAACTTTGCAGTGGTGTTGTTTGTTATACTGTACAAGGTGGTTCTAACTTTTGAGTCTGTAGATGAAATCCTAAAGTGTGACCATTCAAATGAAAGCTGCTGAGCAGTACTTTCCTGTGGTACTGTTTATTATACTGTACAAGGTACCCAGTAGTTCTAACTTTTGAGTCTGTGGATGAAATCCTTAAGCGTGACCATTTACTTTCTTGTGGTGCTGTTTATAATGCTGTAATACAGTGTGGTGCTGTTTATTATGCACACAATACAACAATACAAGGCTGCTCTTACCGTACGTCAATAATTAAGCAACATTGTATTGTGCAGTACTATTTGTACCTTTGTTTGTTTTTCAGTGATTATTGTGCAAAATGAATTTTTTCAGTTTATTTTTCACCATTGAACTTAAACACTTCAGAATAATAGTGTAAGGTTGAATATTGTACATTGTCTTTCAGGCCATGACCAGGAGCTGACAGACACCTGTACCCACCCCACACAGCAGCTTATTGTCACCTCATCCACTGACACAACCTTCCGTCTGTGGGACTTCAGGACTCCTTCCATCCACTCAGTCAATGTGTTCCAGGGACATTCTGAGTAATTAAGACATCCTTATTACACTTGATAAATAACTCGTTGATCAGGACTGGCTGATTCTTAGTTCTTAGTTTATTACACTTCTGGATATTTAGCTTAGTTTACTAATACTAGAACGACCTTAAAATATTAACAATACTAAACAACAATATGGAAGGGTTTGCTATCCCAACTTGAGGACTAATGCTCTGAACAACTGTTGCCCAGACCAACCAGTTCATGTCATGAATAAAAGGTTTAGTTTCTAAAAAAACTGTGCTGCTACATCAATGGGAGAGTGAAAGACGAAAAGTTGGTATTATTAACTGAGTTGATAAGATAATTTGGCCACTGTAAAGAGTCAAAAGTTGGTATTTTGAGCCCTAGTCCTTTGACAGAGCAAATCCACTCTGATGAAGGGCAAGCACTCGAAACATGAAGCTTTTGAATCTCTTCGTTTACAGTTAATTATAGACTGCTTGCAGTCTCATATGGTTGAGCTGAGTCTTGTTTTCTCATTTATACTTGTGTCAATTACTTTTATTTATTTATTTTTTTTGATTTGTAGCAACATTTTTGCTTGCAAGACAAGACAGTAACTGCTTACAAAATACTATTTTCCATGCCAGTCTGCAGTCCTGAGAAACTCAACATTAAGCATTCCAGTAAATTTACCATGGTTACATTGAATTTTTCCTTTGCGATATTTTTTCTATAACCTTTATCAAAATAAGGGTTGTGGCAAAGAGCAAGTGACTTACAAGTTTGTTTGTTTGTTTGTTTACAGCACAGTGAGGTCAACTGCCTTCACAACAAAGGATATTGTTGTCAGTGGAAGTGATGATAGAACTGTGAAGGTATCATATTGCAGTTCCTGATAATTACAGATATCAGGAGCTAGATCATAGCTAAATCAGACTGTAGAGTCAGTGGGTGGTGTTTCAGTGATTCAACGATCTGAACATCCCACTGCCTGTACTAGTGGTGTAACGATTAATCGAATTCTCGATTAATCACAATTATGACCATTCGGTTCGATTCACGATTCTTTGCTTCCACGTTTTGATTTTGGTTCGATTTTTACATACCTTTTCCAGGGTGCCCTCAATGTCAGTTATTATATTGTGAAATCAGAATTCAGAACTCTTTAAAATCTGCGTTTTTGATTGACGAGCAAAGGCATTTGCAGTTAGTGCGCCATTTTGTGATGCCTGGTAAAAATGCTGCCCTTCTACCACCCCTTGAGAATTTCCAAATAAGGCAAACCATGCGCGACACGCTCATTGTCAGGTTCTCAAACGTGGCAACGAACGACCAAAAGATCATGAATCCGCCTGCATCTTTTAGATCAGCTGTAATATTATGGTTTTCCCGGCTAACGACGGTACAACAGATAAGTCTAAAACAATTTGCATAATCAAATCGAAATATTCGAAATCGAAAGGTAATAATCGAAATTGAATCGAATCGCAAGGAATCTGAATCGTTACACCCCAGCCTGTACCCATTACTCCCGGTTTTCACTCTTTCTTCACCATCTTTGCGCTCTTTCTGTTGCAAACTACCCCCATCACATTGGAAATCCTGCTTTCCACATGGTCTTTCTTCAAATCTTACAAAGTCTGTTTATCAGCACATTGTAGAGTCCAAATCACACCTGTGTACATTTGTACGTGTTTCATTCAGAAGGCTGTAGATCACAAGTATGAACTGAGATCTATAGCAAAATTAAAAGTTGCCACTCCTATGTCTAACTCCACTCAGTCCAATTACTATTTTTTTTATAACAGACGTTATTTTCAATAGAGGTTTTGCATGGCAGCCATGTTGCATGGCAGGAACAATAGATTATTTTCCCTATGGGAAAGAAATGTTCTTTCTAATGCAAAACATTTTCATTGTTCCTGCCATGCAACATGGCTGCCGTGCAAAACCTCTATTGTTAGTTTTCATTTAACAAAACTTACAAAGAAGACGCATTAAAAATATCTGAAGATGAAAAAGCAAAAGGCAAATTAAAAGAGAAATAAAGGATAACAACATTTTTTACATAGGAAGATTAAAGTATGCATAAATATAGAGGGGATATTACTTATAATAAATTATTTTTTAGGATAAAAACTAACGATAAAAAACGATATTTCGACCCCTCTGAGGTCATTTTCAAGTTTAAAATGAAACTGATTAAAATTAGCATATATGAGTAAAACTTAAGACTTGAGAATGTTGAATGAGATAAAATATGTAAGCACTAAGCGTTACAAAATACAAGTGATAAAAAACTACAAAAGACTTAATTAAAGAATAAAAGAATTAAAAATGTAAAATACTCAGCGCTATACAAATAACTTTGCGTGGATAGAGTCAGACTGTTTGTTCAGTGTTGGCTTTAGGTCTTTTATAAAAAGCATCTCATAAATTAGGCAGTCAATTTTGCTCTGGCACTTCCGTAAGATCTTAAATTGCGGAAAGAAAGAAAGAAACTGCTTTAATATTAGATTATAATAATTATTATAAGGAGAAATTAGATGATGATCAATGTTGCTTTTTCCAGATTACCTTAATCATGATTTTCAGCCTAAAATACACTCACTGTGTAGCTGGAAATTACTGCTCTGATTACCTGGGAACTCAGTGCAGCATCTCATTTGGTTTTAGGTGTGGGATCTGAAGAACATGCGCTCACCTTTAACAACAATCAACACAGATTCCTCTGTTAACAGACTCTCTGTGTCTTCTGTAAACAATATTATCGCACTTCCTCATGACAACCGGCACATTCGTTTGTTTGACATCAGTGGAGTCAGACTAACTCGGCTGCCTCGCAGAAATGGTCAGGTATGTCATGAATAATGATTATTTGTTTCAGTTTGTTGTTGCAGCATGGTAACACCCTTTGCAACTTGTCCTATAGAACAAGGCTGTCATTAGGCTTTGAGGTTGCTCAGGCTACACAAGGAAAATAGGCTGTTATAAAACTCAACATAGCCTCATTGACTGCAGTTGCTAGCCATGGTAGCTGGCTTCCGGCTACAAATGACTACCCTGTATGTCACAAGCCACCAAGCTCAAACTGTGAGTTAGCTTAGTGCCGTTACTGTCATTACATTGAGGGCCTTCAGATCGGACTGTAACATACCGGTAGTTAGGAGGAGGAGGAGGAGGATGATGATGATGATGATGATGATGATGATGATGATGATGATGATGATGATGATGATGATGATGATGATGATGATGATGATGATGATGATGATGATGATTGGACTACGAGTACAAACCTAGGTCACATGCTTAAGAAAATTAACAATTGTTGAATGAGGTTGAGCATGAAAGAGAGAATTATCAAGGCCAAGGTTTGTGTTACATTGCATCCGCTAAAATGACAAAAAAAGGGACTTGATAATTCTCGCTGTCATGCGAAAACTGAATCCAATAATTACTCTATTAAACATTTAAATCACTAATTATTTGTCATTTCAGGGTAAACTTTGCAGCCATTTTTAGCTTTTCCCTGTGCTGATTGTGAAATCTTGTGATTTCTTTCCCGCTGCCATGACACCTCTGCGTGTAAAAATCTGTCTGTCTGTAGATATGACGTCACATATGCATGCATAAATCCCACTGTCTGTAGATGTAACGTCACAATTAGATGCCAGTGTGAATTAGCTGTGTGCTCTCAGCCAATGAGAATAGAGATGGTGTGTAATGAAAAATGTGTAATAATCAGTCTTGTCACGCCAATCTGTCACTTGTTTCTAGAGTCTCCTTATCTTCTGGTCAGCAAGAGCAAGGAGCAAGAGTTCTGGGGACATGCCTGGCAGTTTAAAATTTAAAAGTAGTGCTTGTGCCAGTACTCAGATTTAAAGGCCCCTATCATCTGTTAGGTTGGCAGCCATCTGATTGGTACCATTCGCCAGGTCAAAAGCTTGTGAAAACTTAATTTATAGAACCTGAATAGATAATTTGGACATCACAGGATCATGAAACAACATTTTCCATCACAGCTGAAATCTTTCCAATTTATGTTTTCAGGGCCATCAACGTATGGTTTGCTCCACAGCTTGGGGAGAAGAAACAAATGCCAAGGCTTGTTGTAATTTATTTTCATGTGGATTTGACAGAAGAGTGCTTGGATGGCAAGTCAGGGAAGAAAAGGACAAATAATTAATAGAAAAGGAAAGAAGAAAGTTTGCAGATCTGTTATCTTATTTGTGGCCTTTATTTGAGTTGTCACGCAATGCATCTTCCCAGGTGCATTGTGTGACACTCGACTGTTATCCAACTAGTCACGCCGCACTTGTTACTGGCGTATGGTTTTTGCATGACTACGTAGATGAAGGCTGTAAATGGACACAATGAGCACTCCCTTTTTCTCAAGGATGTTGTCGCACAAGTAAAGGTGAAAATAACCAGCTGCACTGTATGGATTGGAAACTCTTCACAAATTTGATGCACCTTGAGTTTTCAGATAGTGGGAATTTTCACTCGCTCACGTGTAATGGTTCTTGCTTTACACTGGGAGAGGCGGTGAGGTTTTGGCTGGTTTTATCAGCACTTACAAAAATAATATATTTAACTTGCTCAGTGCAGATTTTCAACATAACAAACAAACAAATAAAAAGGACTCTGTGCTGGTCAGCAAATGTTTTGAGAAGCATAACAATAATACTGTAAAATACTATTAACAAGGCTAAGAGTTAATTAAGCCATCTTCTGGGTGAAAAAACCGTCCACTACATTTGCACATCTATAAATTATGTTTTAAGTGATTCCCGATGGGAACAGTTTTTCTACGTAATTCGAATGAACTTGTTTGTTCAAACTGGGGCTCCATTGTTGGATCAACGAGTTTTAGTGTATTCGAAACTGTTGTGTACTTTGCGAAACTGTTCCCATCGGGAATTACTTAACACATATAGAACGTGCATGTAGCAAATGGTCTTTTATCCTTAAAATGACTCAATTAGTCTAAAACGTTCGGGTTTTTTTTTCTTTTAACTTTTAGCCTTGTAATATTATGGACAATAATACTGTTGTTTTCAGCAATGATGAATGGATTATTAAGTTAATAAGAATCAATGTACAGTGTAATTTATTGAATTTTGACATTTTGAGTGATGTTCACTCCCCTATATTGGGTGTGGTTATAGATGTTGTGGTTGACATTTGCTTTTGGTTCGATTTTTATTTTCCTTTAACTCATATTCATTATCGTTAAGAGCTATATCATGGCGATTTTGACGTTTTTTGGTCAAAATTGCCCCAAATTAAAACTAAGTACCTTTGGCGTACACAAAATCCTTATATTAAGTGAATTTTCGAAGAGAAAAAAAGACCATATTAAAGTTTTAGCAAGTTTTCCAAGACACAAGCGATAAACTTGAAAAAGTTAGCTCAATTTTTTCAAGATGCAATCCATTTCCGTCCTGGCCATCTGTAGCCCAAGACACTTGTTTTTACTCTTGGAGCACTAGTAAAATAATATGAAACAAAACTGAACCATTATTTTTGGGTTTTCACTGATATAAAGATGTCTTTTGGCTTTGTAAAGTAACACTCAAAATGGTGACAGAGCCCCTTTAATTACATTCATGCAGAACAAGAAAAAAAAACAAAGGAAAATAAAGAACCTTCCCAAAACACGTTGGGTGCTTTTGTACACTGAATTCTTTAATTTTCTTAAATTGATTGAATTGTTGTACCAGGGCTCTGTACCTGAAACAGCAATGAATGTGTTGTCAAATACTGACCAAGTACTAGCAATCATATGTACATTAAATGTATGCATATCACTGCGACGGGGGTATTTGGTCACTTCGCCATCTTGTCAGATGGAACCACAAAAGTTAGATCGCTTTCGGAGTGGAGGAGGGGGGGGATGATGCTGACATGCTTACAGAGGAGTGCTGCCAGAAAAGGCTTGGTACCCAGGCTATACTAATCCCCGGGGCATCCCCGCTTTCAAAATGGTGAGGGGGCGGCGGGGACATAGAGTATTTTGTCACATGACACTCGAAAAAATGGCGTTTTTGAAGGTCATTTCCATAGCTCGGCGGCCGTTTTTATTTTGTGCAATCTAAAACCATTCTTCAAACTAAACGAAGACATTTCACACGTATGTTTTACGTGACAAAATATTTTGGATATTTTTTACTTTTGGAGTATTTTGGCAGCTTTGCCCAGGGGTTTCCGTGCCCGCGCCGCCATTTTGAAAGTGCAGAAGATTGCTATTTTGAATCGTTTTTGTGAGCCAAGTTAAGAAAATATCAGCGAGTGGAGGCTGGGGAGAGAAAATGGGAAACGCACGGGAAAATCGTACACCATACCACCTCTTTTTTATTTAATTTTTTTTTCGGTTTTTCTCTAATGATAAAAGAGCCTCCGCACAAGAAAAAGACCTCCCCATTTTAAGGTGGCTCTATATTGTTCAGCCCTCTCATCT